>JAWRVF010001146.1:0-103683 GCA_036785485.1 Physcomitrellopsis africana
TTGGTTTTCATAGCTTTTGTAGGTTTACCTAGCAGCACTCGGTCTCGGATTTGAAGCTCTCTGGAGAATGTGTTCGTTTCACTCCTCCGGAGAGGTTGTTCCTCGTCTTGAATGGTGGGGGGAGGGGGGGGGGGAGGGGGTGGCAGGTTGGTTCTTTGCGCGACTTCAGTGCCCGCATGAGCTTATTAGTGTATTCCTTTGGCGGACGATGGTGTCTGATTGTGGTTGTTGACTAATGTAGGACGGACAAGGAGCTATGCTGGACGATTGGCAAGAGAATATTGCCATTATGGCCGCTAATCGCACGCAAGGGGATGAGCGCGTGATGTTACATCTTGGGGACCGACTGTGGGGTGTTCGTGGGGAGGTAGGCGTTTTTTGTTTTTTTAATGTTTGGATGATGCATGGAGTAAGTGGGATCGAATAATGACTGCTCGGTCGTAATGCGATGGTTGGTTCGGTATTGCAGGTAGCAGCTGCACATGTGTGTTATTTGATAGCGGATGCAAATCTGGAGTCGTACTCTGGAAATGCGAGGTTGTGCCTGATTGGTGCTGATCATTGCAAGAATCCGCGAACGTTTGTTACAGCAGAGGCTATTCAGGCGAGCATTCTTGTTTCTGGGAATCGAGTAGCCTGGTCTGCGTGTTTTGCGTTGTGTCTTTATGGTGTGGATATACATCGAATTGAGGTCTTTTAGTATGAACAATAATGTTCACAGAGATGTTTAGTGTCGTCGACGTGGTAATGTTGAGGTAGTGTACATGTTATTTGGCGCTTTCTTCGTGAATTGTCCGGCACTTCGACCGTTCTGTGTGCGTACTAGTTGGAGAGGTCGTGGGTTTGTGTGTGAGTTTTTTCTGATTGGGTGTTTTCTGTTGAACAGAGGACAGAGATTTATGAACACGCGAAAGTATTGGGGAATCCTCAAAGCGTTCTGATATCGTTTCAACCGTACAAGCTTGTTTATGCTGAAATGCTGGTTGAATGTGGGAAGGCTGGAGACTCACTCAAGTATGTGGCGGTTTGATGAGTTGCTATCCTGCGTTACGGTGTATCGTACAGTTGGGCTTTTGTCTGCCAAGTCTGTCAACAGCAGAACCTTGCACAGCAAGAGCTGGAGGGGATGGATAGAGCTGTGGGGATGTTGTGGATGTGGTGTGCAGTTGCGTGCTTGACTGATGTCTTTGAGGATGACACATGCTTGAGGATTGTGGTATCCAAATTTGTCCGATGTATGTTCGTATGCGTGAGTCGTTGAAACGCTGCAGCAGTAGAGCAGCAGCTGAATAGTTAGAGTTTGTGAGGATTCTCACTTTATGTCGTGGTTGGATCTACAGATACTGTCAAACAGTGTTGAGGACGTTGAAGTCAGCAGGAATGCGGAGTCCGGAGGTGGAAGCATGTAAAGTACTTGCGACAAATATGGAAGAGAGGCTCCGAGTGCATTTGCAGGTATGTCGAATTAGGTTCTGGACACTTGTGTCATCTGCTTTGTTGATGTGTGTACTGCACGCGCTTAGGAGACATGGTGCAGTTCGTAGGAGTTGTGTTATCTCCCTGCATTTCCAGGACCGCAAAGTTTCCGCGTCGTTCAAGCGGTTGATGACAAATGGGGCATACCAAGCCTCTAGCAGTCTGAGGATTCTACGGGCTCCTGATTTGAGGGCTAGTTCTACGGGTCTTTTGGACAGGAGACATTTTACATTTCATCTGCTGGAGCGCGGCATTTTACATCATAGGGGAGCTTAATGGAGTGGTGAATGCTTTTATTCCGAAGGGAATGTTGTTCAACGAACATGGTTTGCGAGGCAATAGTATGACGAGATGGAGACACTGAACGTGTTGGGATATTTGTGCGTGCAGGATGGTCATGGATCGATGTTGGGACGTGGAAAGTTGGTGAATAAAATTAAGGGCACCATGGATTGGGGGATTTCCAAGTTGATTGGAGGCCCTCCTCCAACTGCTCCAGCAGCGGATTCGTTTGGGTATAGACCGTTAGATAATGGGGATCATCATGGGGGGCAGAGCTTACGTTCCAGCGGCGGTGGAGGGCAGCGGTCAGGCGCACAAATGGTGCCATCAGCATCTATTGCGACCTCCATGGAGCGGCTGCCTCAGGAACCGAATCGCGGTCCAGCTCGCAGCCAGTCCGAGCCAGACTTTGGCAGGAATGCCAAGCAGGTACTTGTTCGCAGGGGGCTTTTGAGTTTTTGCGAATTTTGAGTCTGGTGTGGATGATTGTTGTGGTTGTATGGTTGTGTGTGTTCGTGATTTGGTGCGACATTCTTTGTCGTGATCATACGACGTTGGATGCCCCACATGAAAGTCCCTTGGATTCACAGAGGATCAAGTCGAGAATGCCAAAGTTATGTAGCCTGGGCCTGATTTTGTTCCTCTATTCTCGCACTTTTTGGCGTGTATTCTTGTCAAGGCTTTACCCTGCAAAACGCAGCGTGTGCCTGGCATACGTGACTTTTCTACTGGTGCAGCCGATTTAGCACTCGAGTTGATTACAAAAAGAGTTCAGGCGTGAAGCTTAGAGGTGAAATTTGGTCGAGTATGCACTGGGCCCTAAACCCACACCCCCGCCCCTCCGGTTTGGAGGTTATGCAGAATGTGCAACGGCGCCAGAATAGGCATGCAGTTGTGCATTATCTGAATCCTAGAGAATTGCAGTCTAATTGAGATGATTCTGGTCTGTTAGGTTTAGTACATGAAATGATAACAGGAACGTGACAAGTTTAATTGGGTCCGTGCTTTAATAACAACATTGGAAGATGTGCGGGGTCTTCTCTAAATCGTCGCGTTACGGAATATTGCTGCACTTGTCTAAGATTCCGAACGCGAAGAAGTTCAATGTTGAACTGCCGTCATTTTTATTTGTGCGAGGCACTTGCGTTTTGAAATACTTCGATAACGCATTATTGTGTGGTGCTGAAGCGGTAAACGGGAATGCGGATTCATCAAATTTCTAGTTGAAATAACACGCTCAATAAGTGTCAGAGACAGGAAGTAAGTCATATCGGATCGGATCTAACGCTTTAGAGACGGGAGTTGTGACAACGTAAACACCAGCCCAACATGCCACATGGTGGGTGTGTGAGCAAGGCCAGCCTTAAGGTTGTGCGGAAGAGTAGGACGTAGCGGCGCACGTAGGTTGCGAAGTATTAGGTCCGGTACAACTAATGGATACGTAAAGGAATGGACCAACAACAGGCCCACGTCTTGTCTTCGATTTGCCATTCTGTGTTGGAGAAGTGCTCTCCAAGGATCGCATATTGTGTGGCCGTGCAGTATAACGTGCTGTCGGATGTAACGTGTTTGAAAATGTGTTCAGGGAGAGACAGACGGGAATTCCGGAGTATCTCCGAGAGCAAGTGGATTACGTCTGGCTGGACTTGGGTCGGTTGGGTGGCAACTTCCTGCAGAGGCGACGCTAGGCTGTGGGTTCGAACAAAGAAAGAGGTGGGGAGGCAAGCCTTGTTCTGTGTTATCTATGTTATCTTAGATGGATATGGGCTCCGTAATTTAATTAGTTGTTAATGACTAGCCTGTGACAAGACTGAATTTTCAAATTTACCCTATTTGAGCCTGCGGAAACCAAAGCCGTATGGGTATATGGATATTTGGGGGCCCCATTGCCTGGTTCTAGGAGTGTGATTGTTCGGTAATGTGTAAAAGAAAGAACGTGGTCGTGTTTAGGCGAAGCTGGAATACAACAAATTTTGCTATGATGAGAAACTGAAGAAGTGGGTGGAAGAAGGGTAGATCCTACTCGGATGTTGCACCACTTTATACCACAGCTTCCAGCTTCATGGGATCGGCTCCCCCACAAGAAGAAACTCATGCACCGCCTCAAGCTGTAACTTCGAAACCGGGGACGCCGCCCTTAGCACCTACTAGCGGCAATCACTATTCGAATCGTCGGCAAGCTGGCGGCGTTCGGTCTAGAGCGTAACCAATATTGTGTGTGTATACACACACACACACACACGACACTCGCTTTCTGCATTATAATTTCATGGTGGCATATTTGTAGATTTGGGGATCCTGATGCCCACTACTATGCATGTTATTTTCTGCAAGAACTGGCGATGCAGCGCAGCATGCTGTATCCTGTAATCCGCAGCGATTCTTAACATGTGTTGTTTGTGTACAGGTATGTGGATACTTTCAACAAGGGGGGTTCAACAACTCCCGCGAAATCGGTGATGGGATCTCTCATGCCACCTCTAATGCCAGGGGCGGGTATGATGTCCACGCCCACCAATATGTTTGTTCCAGGTCCTGCCCCTTCGAGTTCGTTCACTGATAACAACAGTGATGTGGGCGAGAGCGTTGTGGGCGGGTCTTCAAGAAACGGCGATGCAGGCACCAGCCAGGGTCTATTGTCGGACACTGCGAGCTCGAATGCGAATATGGACACAGGCCTAGGCTACCCTCCTACGACATATTCCACGAGTCCTCAGGTGTCGAGCGCAGACAACGAGGCTTTGCATCTTTGAAGGCAGAAAGTGCCGATTTGAGTTTTCATGGGGGACCTCCTATGTTTGGAGGTGCCCACACAAGGTCGTCGTCATGGGGTGGGTACCCAAGCTCTTTCCAGAATCCGCATACTCCTGGAGAGGAAGATGCGTTTGGAGCTAGCTTTAGTGGTCACGACAGGCTGACTCGGTTGGAACAAATGCCTCATGTGTCGCCCATGTCAGTGGGTCAATCTGGGTATGGTAACTTTTATCTACCCAACGGTAGCGGGGCGAATGCTTCGTTGCCTCCTCCACATCCTTTAGGTGTTCCAAGTGCAGGTGGTGAAAATAGGGATCCCGATAGACAAATGATGGGACAACAATTTAGAGGAAGTCAGTCGGTCGATTCTCTAACTGGAGAGGAAATGCAGGAAGTAGAGCTTTAGGTTGTAGGAGACGAGCTGGCCATGCTCGTGAAGGTTGAGACCTTAATTTAATAATTTTTAATTTTTTTTTCTGTATTTTCCAACCATTAGATACTGTAAGTTAATATACATGTGTGCGACACAGCACGCTAGTAGAATCATTCCCTCTGGTAAATCTTGTGGCGATGATACAAATGAGCAAGCGAGAGCACGATTGCCGAGTGATGTCCTCAACTGGCTGACCGATTGGCTGTGGCTCGGATGGCGACGCTGGCTGTCGAAGATGTTGGCCAATAGCTGGTAATTGTCTGGACATTGGTTTTTTTCGTGAGTGGGTGTGGTTAGCAATGTTAATGATATGCTAAGTGCAGTATTAGTTCCTACTGTTGTTTCGAGTGTCTCTGATTGCCTGCGTGGAGAGGGGATGCTGGGTTTTTGAAGGCTAGGGCGTGCGTACTGGATCGTAGATTAGATCAACAGAAGAGGCCACTTAGCTTGAGAGCGGTTCGGGCGCGTTTGTGGTCCGGCGTGTAATGTTCTCTCGAGCGTTCCTGGAGGCACTTGCCGAAGCAGGCTTATGTGGAGCGATCTGTGTTTGTCTTGGTGCGCTTTGGTTAGAAGGACCTGCAAGATCCAGTCCCTGATGCAAATGGTGGATGCATAGGGAAGCTGCACCTGCTAGTGTTGATTTATTGTGCGCATGATAATCGGAAGTTTTCGTTCGTTGTTGTGTGGTGGTTTTGCAGTGGCTGGGCAGGCGGAATGAAGTCTGGTAGAGGGTAGCTGCCCATTGATGGGCGGGGAGATGCGGCTGTTGTTGTTTTGAGCGCAAGCACAGCTGGTGTTTTCTCTTTGTCTTTGTTGCACAGCTTTGAGCAGCTCAAGGGGAAGCACAGTTGTCTGCAAGGGCTAATGAATAGGAACTCAGTTGTGTACAAAATTTCAATTGGTAATTCATCCACGACACAGATTGTGTTCGGCAGCAGTCTCCTACTGATGGCCTCCCACAATCTTGGGTCTTATTTTTTCTGTTGTTTGGCTTCCGAATCAAACTGGATCGATCAGGCAAAATAATATACACGGAGAGTCGGTGACGAGTTTAGTTGTTGCGGTGGTGGTGTGATGTTGGCAGGAGTATGTACGCGGGTGCTAGCAACAAGCCCTGCTGTGTTATTGTAACAAAGACCAGAAAGTGAGCATCACGGATTGCATAGCTTTGGCATACCATTTTTGTTACATGTAAATTGTAGATGATATTTTGTTTTGACTTCACATATTGTGAGCGCAGTATTTTGCGAGTGCATTTTGTAAACATGAGATTTTTTTCAGTTACCATGTCCCAAAGAACAAATGGAAATAATTTAGTTATGTTTAGTTGAGTTTAAAAGCTTCAAAAAGTGGTCGATTTTGTTTGTATTGATCATCTTTATAAAGTCATAATCATATTTTGCAATTTGCAATATAAACAATTGTGTAGCAGTAATATTTTGCACAAGATGTATAATTTATAAAATTTTACGATTTGAAGAGGAGATTCTTCTTTCCCACTTGTGATGCAATTTGGAATTCCTATTCATTTATAAACTTATTAATGAAACGATTGTAACTAATACAATATATTTGTATTACTTAAACAATCTCATGTTTACAAAATGCACTCGCAAAATACTGCGCTCACAATATGTGAAGTCAAAACAAAATATCATCTACAATTTACATGTAACAAAAATGGTATGCCAAAGCTATGCAATCCGTGATGCTCACTTTCTGGTCTTTGTTACAATAACACAGCAGGGCTTGTTGCTAGCACCCGCGTACATACTCCTGCCAACATCACACCACCACCGCAACAACTAAACTCGTCACCGACTCTCCGTGTATATTATTTTGCCTGATCGATCCAGTTTGATTCGGAAGCCAAACAACAGAAAAAATAAGACCCAAGATTGTGGGAGGCCATCAGTAGGAGACTGCTGCCGAGGAACACACAATCTGTGTCGTGGATGAATTACCAATTGAAATTTTGTACACAACTGGTTCCTATTCATTAGCCTTTGCAGACAACTGTGGCACCCTTGAGCTGCCCAAAGCTGTGCAACAAAGACAAAGAGAAAACACCAGCTGTGCTTGCGCTCAAAACAACAACAGCCGCATCTCCCCGCCCATCAATGGGCAGCTACCCTCTACCAGACTTCATTCCGCCTGCCCAGCCACTGCAAAACCACCACACAACAACGAACGAAAATTCGTTATCATGCGCACAATAAATCAACACTAGCAGATTGCAACCTATGCGTCCACCATTTGCATCGGGACTGGATCTTGCAGGTCCTTCTAACCAAAGCGCACCAAGACAAACACAGGCTCCACATAAGCCTGCTGACAGAAGTGCCTCCAGGAACGCTCGAGAGAACATTACACGCCGGACCACAAACGCGCCCGAACCTCTCAAGCTAAGTGGCCTCTTCTGTTGATCCTAATCTACGATCGGTACGAACGCCTAGCCTTCAAAACCAGCATCCCCTCTCCACGCAGGCAATCAGCAACGTTGGAAACGACAGTAGGAACTAATACTGCACTTAGCATATCATTAACATGTAACCACACCCACTCGCGAAAAAAGCCAATGTCCAGACAATTGCAGCTATTGGCCCAACATCTTCATTGCCAGCGTCGCCATCCGAGCCACAGCCAATCGGTCAGCCAGTTGAGGACGTCACTCAAATCGTGCTCTCGCTTGCTCATTTGTATCATCGCCACAGATTTACCAGAGGGAATGATTCTACTAGCGTGCTGTGTCGCACACATGTATATTAACAGTATCTAATAGTTGGAAGAAATACAGAAAAAAAATTAAAATTATTAAATTAAGGTCTCAACCTTCACGAGCATGACAGCTCGTCTCCTACAACCCTAAATCTATACTTCCTGCATTTCCTCTCCAGTTAGAGAATCGACCGACTGACTTCCTCTAAATTGTTGTCCATCATTGTCTATCAGGATCCCCTAACACCACCACCTGCACTTGGAACACCTTAAGGATGTGGAGGAGGCAACAGAAGCTTAGCATTCGCCCCCCGCTACCGTTGGGTAGATAAAAAGTTACCATACCCAGATTGACCCACTGACATGGGCGACACATGAGGCATTTGTTCCAACCGAGTCAGCCTGTCGTGACCACTAAAGCTAGCTCCAAACGCATCTTCCTCTCCAGGAGTATGCGGATTCTGGAAAGAGCTTGGGTACCCACCCCATGACGACGACCTTGTGTGGGCACCTCCAAACATAGGAGGTCCCCCATGAAAACTCAAATCGGCACTTTCTGCCTTCAAAGATGCAAGCCCGTTGTCTGCGCTCGACACCTGAGGACTCGTGGAATATGTCGTAGGAGGGTAGCCTAGGCCTGTGTCCATATTCGCATTCGAGCTCGCAGTGTCCGACAATAGACCCTGGCTGGTGCCTGCATCGCCGTTTCTTGAAGACCCGCCCACAACGCTCTCGCCCACATCACTGTTGTTATCAGTGATCGAACTCGAAGGGGCAGGATATGGAACAAACATATTGGTGAGCGTGGACATCATACCGCCCTGGCATTAGAGGTGTGAGAGATCCATCACCGATTTCGCGGGAGTTGTTGAACCCCCCTTGTTGAAAGTATCCACATACCTGTACACAAACAACACATGTTAAGAATCGCTGCGGATTACAGGATACAGCATGCTGCGCTGCATCGCCAGTTCTTGCAGAAAATAACATGCATAGTAGTGGGCATCAGGATCCCCAAATCTACAAATATGCCACCATGAAATTATAATGCAGAAAGCGAGTGTCGTGTGTGTGTGTGTGTGTATACACACACCCATACATACCTAGACCGAACGCCGCCAGCTTGCCGACGATTCGAATAGTGATTGCCGCTAGTAGGTGCTAAGGGCGGCGTCCCCGGTTTCGAAGTTACAGCTTGAGGCGGTGCATGAGTTTCTTCTTGAGGGGGAGCCGATCCCATGAAGCTGGAAGTCGTGGGTGGGGGCGGAAGCGGTGCAACATCCGGAGTAGGATCCACTCCTTCTTCCACCCACTTCTTCAGTTTCTCATCATAGTAAAATTTGTTAGCATCTCCCAGCTTCGCCTGTAAAACACGACCACACGTTCTTCTTTTACATTACCGAACAATCACACTTAGAACCACAGGCAATGGGGCCCTCAAATATCCATATACCCATACGGCTTTGCCTTCCGCAGGCTCAAACAGGGTAAATTTGTACCCAGTCTTGTCACAGGCTAGTCATTAACAACTAATTAAATTACGGAGCCCATATCCATCTAAGATAACATAGATAACACAGAACAAGGCTTGCCTCCCCACCTCTTTCTTGTTCGAACCCCACAGCCCAGTCGCCCTCTGCAGGAAGCTGCTACCCAACCGACCAAGTCCAGCCAGACGTAATCCACTTGCTCTCGGAGATACTCCGGAATTCCCGTCTGTCTCTCCCTGAACACATTTTCAAACACGTTACATCCGTCAGCACGTTATACTGCACGGCCACACAATATGCGATCCTTGGAGAGCACTTCTCCAACACAGAATGGCAAATCGAAGACAAGACGTGGGCCTGTTGTTGGTCCATTCCTTTACGTATCCATTAGTTGTACCGGACCTAATACTTCGCAACCTACGTGCGCCGCTACGACCTACTCTTCCGCACAACCTTAAGGCTGGCCTTGCTCACACACCCACCATGTGGCATGTTGGGCTGGTGTTTACGTTGTCACAACTCCCGTCTCTAAAGCGTTAGATCCGATCCGATATGACTTACTTCCTGTCTCTGACACTTATTGAGCGTGTTATTTCAACTAGAAATTTGATGAATCCGCATTCCCGTTTACCGCTTCAGCACCACACAATAATGCGTTATCGAAGTATTTCAAAACGCAAGTGCCTCGCACAAATAAAAATGACGGCAGTTCAACATTGAACTTCTTCGCGTTCGGAATCTTAGACAAGTGCAGCAATATTCCGTAACGCGACGATTTAGAGAAGACCCCGCACATCTTCCAATGTTGTTATTAAAGCACGGACCCAATTAAACTTGTCACGTTCCTGTTATCATTTCATGTACTAAACCTAACAGACCAGAATCATCTCAATTAGACTGCAATTCTCTAGGATTCAGATAATGCACAACTGCATGCCTATTCTGGCGCCGTTGCACATTCTGCATAACCTCCAAACCGGAGGGGCGGGGGTGTGGGTTTAGGGCCCAGTGCATACTCGACCAAATTTCACCTCTAAGCTTCACGCCTGAACTCTTTTTGTAATCAACTCGAGTGCTAAATCGGCTGCACCAGTAGAAAAGTCACGTATGCCAGGCACACGCTGCGTTTTGCAGGGTAAAGCCTTGACAAGAATACACGCCAAAAAGTGCGAGAATAGAGGAACAAAATCAGGCCCAGGCTACATAACTTTGGCATTCTCGACTTGATCCTCTGTGAATCCAAGGGACTTTCATGTGGGGCATCCAACGTCGTATGATCACGACAAAGAATGTCGCACCAAATCACGAACACACACAACCATACAACCACAACAATCATCCACACCAGACTCAAAATTCGCAAAAACTCAAAAGCCCCCTGCGAACAAGTACCTGCTTGGCATTCCTGCCAAAGTCTGGCTCGGACTGGCTGCGAGCTGGACCGCGATTCGGTTCCTGAGGCAGCCGCTCCATGGAGGTCGCAATAGATGCTGATGGCACCATTTGTGCGCCTGACCGCTGCCCTCCACCGCCGCTGGAACGTAAGCTCTGCCCCCCATGATGATCCCCATTATCTAACGGTCTATACCCAAACGAATCCGCTGCTGGAGCAGTTGGAGGAGGGCCTCCAATCAACTTGGAAATCCCCCAATCCATGGTGCCCTTAATTTTATTCACCAACTTTCCACGTCCCAACATCGATCCATGACCATCCTGCACGCACAAATATCCCAACACGTTCAGTGTCTCCATCTCGTCATACTATTGCCTCGCAAACCATGTTCGTTGAACAACATTCCCTTCGGAATAAAAGCATTCACCACTCCATTAAGCTCCCCTATGATGTAAAATGCCGCGCTCCAGCAGATGAAATGTAAAATGTCTCCTGTCCAAAAGACCCGTAGAACTAGCCCTCAAATCAGGAGCCCGTAGAATCCTCAGACTGCTAGAGGCTTGGTATGCCCCATTTGTCATCAACCGCTTGAACGACGCGGAAACTTTGCGGTCCTGGAAATGCAGGGAGATAACACAACTCCTACGAACTGCACCATGTCTCCTAAGCGCGTGCAGTACACACATCAACAAAGCAGATGACACAAGTGTCCAGAACCTAATTCGACATACCTGCAAATGCACTCGGAGCCTCTCTTCCATATTTGTCGCAAGTACTTTACATGCTTCCACCTCCGGACTCCGCATTCCTGCTGACTTCAACGTCCTCAACACTGTTTGACAGTATCTGTAGATCCAACCACGACATAAAGTGAGAATCCTCACAAACTCTAACTATTCAGCTGCTGCTCTACTGCTGCAGCGTTTCAACGACTCACGCATACGAACATACATCGGACAAATTTGGATACCACAATCCTCAAGCATGTGTCATCCTCAAAGACATCAGTCAAGCACGCAACTGCACACCACATCCACAACATCCCCACAGCTCTATCCATCCCCTCCAGCTCTTGCTGTGCAAGGTTCTGCTGTTGACAGACTTGGCAGACAAAAGCCCAACTGTACGATACACCGTAACGCAGGATAGCAACTCATCAAACCGCCACATACTTGAGTGAGTCTCCAGCCTTCCCACATTCAACCAGCATTTCAGCATAAACAAGCTTGTACGGTTGAAACGATATCAGAACGCTTTGAGGATTCCCCAATACTTTCGCGTGTTCATAAATCTCTGTCCTCTGTTCAACAGAAAACACCCAATCAGAAAAAACTCACACACAAACCCACGACCTCTCCAACTAGTACGCACACAGAACGGTCGAAGTGCCGGACAATTCACGAAGAAAGCGCCAAATAACATGTACACTACCTCAACATTACCACGTCGACGACACTAAACATCTCTGTGAACATTATTGTTCATACTAAAAGACCTCAATTCGATGTATATCCACACCATAAAGACACAACGCAAAACACGCAGACCAGGCTACTCGATTCCCAGAAACAAGAATGCTCGCCTGAATAGCCTCTGCTGTAACAAACGTTCGCGGATTCTTGCAATGATCAGCACCAATCAGGCACAACCTCGCATTTCCAGAGTACGACTCCAGATTTGCATCCGCTATCAAATAACACACATGTGCAGCTGCTACCTGCAATACCGAACCAACCATCGCATTACGACCGAGCAGTCATTATTCGATCCCACTTACTCCATGCATCATCCAAACATTAAAAAAACAAAAAACGCCTACCTCCCCACGAACACCCCACAGTCGGTCCCCAAGATGTAACATCACGCGCTCATCCCCTTGCGTGCGATTAGCGGCCATAATGGCAATATTCTCTTGCCAATCGTCCAGCATAGCTCCTTGTCCGTCCTACATTAGTCAACAACCACAATCAGACACCATCGTCCGCCAAAGGAATACACTAATAAGCTCATGCGGGCACTGAAGTCGCGCAAAGAACCAACCTGCCACCCCCTCCCCCCCCCCCTCCCCCCACCATTCAAGACGAGGAACAACCTCTCCGGAGGAGTGAAACGAACACATTCTCCAGAGAGCTTCAAATCCGAGACCGAGTGCTGCTAGGTAAACCTACAAAAGCTATGAAAACCAATTGACATCTCCATATCCATGAATGAATAAACACCTCACTCTGTTCGCTGGCAGCTACTACTCCACCCATCGGATTTCCTGATTGCGGGCTGGGCGCTGCAAACACCTCCGCAGGCTGACCGGCAAGAAGAAGGCTCAGTGTGCGTAGAGGGGACCCGGATACAAACTGTCGTCGAGCCATCTCTGTCACGGTGTCACAGAAGAACTGCATTACAACATGCCATCCGTCAACACAAATACATGTCCATCATGCAACTCACTCACGTTATCAAAACACTGCAACAACAATCATGTACCTATCATAAGTCACTCGCACTCACAACCAGGACTACGTACGGTGTCGCCTCCCAACTGATCACGACGCAGACCCATCTCATACCAGCACATATCAACTTTGTCATCTACCTTTTCGCCCAGCTGTCGAGCAATCACCAGCGCAATGCCCCACAGCTCGCCTTCCTGTGCACACTTCAAAGCATCCTTTCGCTTTCCACACACCAGAAACTTCTTCACCTCCACTGCTGTCGCCTTCGCATCGCCACCAAGACAACGGCCACTTGGTTAGAGTATGCCGACGGAAGACCCATAACACAAAAAACTCGAGCCGCCAACACTAAAACCACACAACCCCTGAAACTCCACAATAAATGTAACACCACGGCACGGCCGACGCTCACAGCTCCACAATTCGTGGCTAACGAGACTACAACATGTACCAAACGATGCAGCACGCCCCCACAGTCACAAGACACATACCTGCAACTGCTGCTCCGAGGGCACTCCGCGCAATCCAAGGTTCCTATTAACCATCCCTGCATATGGACTTTGCTCACCTCCAGCACCTGCTAACAACTTTGCCAGTGCTGCTTCTGGCCCGTCTTCTTCCTGCATTCCCCAAACACACCAAACTTAAGCGAGTGCTGCGTTTGAAACGTCCCCTCCAGACGATGGATCAGAAATGACTTCAGACGTGACGATCAGTACGTATCCAGCTCGAGATTCGAGTCCCAAAACTTTAAAACAGATTTCGCGCAACTCGTACCACATCATACATATCCTCATGCTTCTTACTTCCAATTACATACACACTTCCTATTCGGCCCTCGTGGATAATCCACAGCTACCGTCCTTGCCCGAGAATGAACACATTCAGAACTCTTGATCACTCACGTCACAGGATCACCCAACGCCACTTGACTTAAACCATCCCAAACGCAACAAGGTAACTGCATATCCCCAGCTAAGTCAGCTCGTATGACCAAACACGGCATGGCATCGTAACCCACCACTGCAAAGTTCGCAGAATTCACGCCAGAAGACCGCAGCTTCCCATAATGCTGGCATGCCACCTTCAGCACTCCCAACAGAAGCCGCGAAGAATCGTATTGTGATTGAGTAGACATTCGTTCGTCAATCCACTTGATCAGTTCTTTGGGGCTAGCTCCACCGCCCAGAAGTGGACCTGCAAAAGTCGGTTCCTGAGGAAGGTGGCCCTTCAGGCTCGACAGTTGGATAGGACCCGGCATCCAGGCCTCGCCACTAGCAAAAGCCTGCTCCACCCACAATGCCCATCACGGACGTTAGAATCCCAGACCCACCAGATGTCATACCAGTTTGCCAATCCCAGACTCCCGAATGATCAACCCCACCACCACAAGCACGCAACCGATGAACTCCTTTCCACAAACTTCTATGCAACCCCCCTACGCCCTCCCTACCGATGAATCCAACGGTGACAAGCCTTGCATTCAGGTGCCCCCGCTAGCGACGTCTCTTCGAACGAAACCCTAACTCTTCTCCTGCTTCTCTCGTGGAGACAGCCTTCAAAATCATCACTCATGCTGCATGTTCTTACTCATGTCAACCTGCTCTGAGGCAATTCCACGCTCTTTCTGAAGTTCTACGCTGCCTGCTGACGACTGCACTACTAAATCCGGAAATGACAAGCTTCTAGCACATCACCAGCGATATCTGCTCAAAATTCCTCCCGTGCCCATGCCATACCTGATCACCGTTACTAGTGTGAAGTGTCACAGGGTCCCTGTGCTTCATGAAAATAAACTTCCCTCCAAATCCAAATGCTGCAACTGAGATAGGCGGTCGTCCTACACAAGTCCTCATCGCCTCTTGGACGTTCTTGGGAGGAGAAGCCGTAGGATTCGTGTATTGCTGCTGATACTGACCGAAAGGAGAGGCATTGTTCCAAGGCTGCTGCGCGTAGCCGCTGTGTCCGCCATCTGCACCATAATTATACGAAGGCGCGTATGGAACCGATGGCAAGCTCTGGCTAACGAACGGCTCCTGCTTGCTGAAGGCAGGTGCTCCCCAACTCTGCTCTCCATTCATCTGCGGAGCATAGAAGCTCGACGCCGCACCTCCTGCCGCACTGTTGTGTGCTAGATCACCCTGCCACTGTCTCGTCTCCTCCGCATACACCGACCCAGTGCTCACTGGATTCGCACTTTGCGATGTGTACCCATTGCCCATAACGTTTGCACCACCGTATCCATACCCTGAAAACCCCTGGGTCTGCTGCTGCTCGTTAGAAGCTACCGGCTTCTCACTGTAAGTTTGGGTCAGCTGCTCGGGTTGTCCATACCAGGATTGCTGCCCACTGTAATCCTGAAATTGAGTAGTCGAACTAGTAGCCTCGTTATAATCCGGTACAGGAACCCACGTCTGCGCGGCGTAGTCCCATTTCCACCCCGGATACTCGTCTGCCACTGTTTGGGTTGCGGCAGACTGCGTGCCCCAAGATTGAGACTGCCCCAAATCCACCTCGCCTGCCACGGTTCCACCCTCCGGCACGGAAGTCTGGCTTTCCTCCGGCTGAAAAACATTTGCCTCCGGAATACCCTGCAAGTGATGATGTTCTACATAGCCTCCGTCATAACCTGCATTCTCTGAACCAGCTGCAACTGCGCCGTAGCCCTCAACCTGCCGCCACTCGCCCGCTTGATAGTCGTAATACCATCCTGGATAGGGATCCTCGGTGCCAGCATCCCCCACCGCAGTTTGCCCTTCCTCCGCTGGAAGCTCCGACCACGTTTGCACTTCCTGCCCAATTCCAAAATCCTGCTCCGCTGACGCTTGCGGTGGTGCGACCTCTTCATGTGTCGTTATTGCACCAGTATCCGGTGGCCGCTCATCAATTTCGGGCAATGCCTCCTCAACTACTGCTACGGCGGGCGGCTCGGGCTGAGACGTCTTGAAGCCCATTCCTCCCGCAACCAAGGGTTCGGATCCCATGCCTCCCCATTCGAAAAAATCGACATCCGACGCCATTTCCACCGGACCGGAACTTTGAGGTGGCAAATCCGGCTGGTTTGCAAGAAAGTCTGAGAACGACCCGAACGACTGCTGCTCCCCGAACGTATGCGCACACACTGCATTGAAATCACTCCAACTCTTTATTTGCACCGGCGAGCGAGAGCCCTCCGACGCATCTGCTGCTCCATCCGCCCCTGCCACTTCTGGCACCGGCTCAATTGCCGCCGCACCTTCCACTCCAATTCTTGCAGCCTCTTCTTCCGTCAAGTGCCCATTGCTGTCCGCCGCTCCGGGCTCCACCGCACCCTCTGATTCTTCTTCCTTTTCCTTCACCTGTTCGTCCAAATCAAGCTTCTCGCACAGCCCGAGCAGGGCCTCCACTGAGCCTTCCGCCATGGATCCGTCTCCTACTTCCACCAGCATCCGTCTCCCCCCCCCGAACGCCTCTTCAAACCGTCTTCGTCCACGGCGCCCACGGGCTTCCGCTTCCCGAACCCAGTCCAGCTGCCACCCTCATCCACCTCAACCTAACCACAACCACATCCACATCCACAACCAGGCACCCCCCGTCTATGCCCAAACCCTACTCCTCTCCCCCATCGTCGTGTCACTGTAACACACCAACCTCGGCGAATTGACAATATATGCCGCTCTTGTGTCCTCTCCAAATTCCAGATCTAGCACACTACGTCCTTCTTTTGCTTGTCACATATCCGCTATTGTGCCTGTCATGTCTTTTCTCAGCTACAGCAATTTTATTAATAGGTCGGTGTCTTGTATTCAAAACTGGTTTGCTAACGAAATCGATCAGCGAGCCAGGTTACAGAATAGTTACTTACTTTCGTATCAAGGCTATTGCGCTAGGGAATACAAATAGCGCCGAAATTCGAGCCACGAGAGTTTTGAGTGTTGCCGCTCCGAGAAGGGTGTCACATATCTCAGTCTGCTACCGCCACAGGAAGCGCTTACAAGAGTCCACAGTGGCCATGGCGATGCAAGGCAAACGCAACAAATAGCAAGACAATGCAGAATTCTCACCAGCAGCTTTCCTCCAGTTCCTAATGGACACCTAACTGTCCTGACCGACTTCGTGAACAGCATCTACCAGCCGAAATCATCGACGTGACGGAAACACCGGGTTCCGCGTCCGGGGCTTAATTTCGTTGACGATGCAGTTGGCTCGTCAGCGCGGAGATGTGTGTAAACGGAATCAAAGGGAGTCGGGGCCAGTGTTGCTTCATGATCCCAGTGCCCATTCTCCCTTCCACAGATTCCCCCTCGGATAGATTTCCCCCTTGCCGTATGCTACGCTCCTGCTCCTTGTACTTTGTGTATACCGTATAGTGTATATCTGCGCGGTTTTGTGTGCGTATATGGGTCCATTTATTTCTACTAGTTCGAATGAACCCCCCATTCTCTATTGAAAATGTGTTTGCTAGTCTCCAAATGGGGGTTTTTCTATGATTGGTTTGTGAACCACCAAAATTGAATAAATGTGTCATTGTGTTGATGCTTTGAAAATATATGTGTTTAATGATGTATGTAATAATATGTGTTTATGGTGATGGTGGAACTTTTTGTTGGATATGAGTTTTAACTTGGAAATATTTATTAATAGTGTTTTTTTCTTTTTTTTTTCTTTTTTCTTATTGATTTGGATTCATGGTACAAGTCATCCTGCGTTGATTTCAAAGGTTAGTCTGCTGTTATAAATGCCTTTTCTTTTCTTCTTCTTGGGTTTTTTTTTTTTTTTTTTTTTGAGAAAAGAATATATATTTCAATGCAAATAGGTTCATGCTGTATTGTTTTTAAGGTGTGAAAACAAAACTTAGGCTCTTTTAAAGTTTTGATTTTCAGTATTGAGTTTCTAAGTTTATCATGCGTTTGTTCTTTTTGGACTTAAGATACTGAAATCACACTTTTTTCACATGGGAGAATGTCCACATCATGTGGAAGTTATGTATTAGTTATCTATGAAATCTAACATGTTACATGCAGATGATTGCATTTACTTGTTGATTTGAGTACACAATTTTTATTTTCTTAGTTTGAATGAATAACACGTAAATAAAATATAATGAACAAAAATAATATTGAAGGTTTCAAATGGTTAATGCTTTACGTTTTCCTCTGTAATTTGATTCTATTTTGCAACTTATCTCAATGAAATTTCAAAAGTACTCAAAGTCAGTCATGAGTATAAAGAGAATGTGACATTTTAAAATTTTTATGTAAAAATTAAAATTAGACACAAAAAGTAATTGAAATTTTTAACATTGTCTTTTATTGTCAGTAAGTAGCACAATAATATGTGTGATCCAAGATCCTGAATTGTTGAATTACTTTTAGAAGGCACCTAAGAAATTTATAAATCATATAAATGCATTTTTTACTTTAACGAATTATATATAGAGAGAGAGAGATTGATTGATTGAAATAATTCCACGTGTTGATTTTTTTCTTATTAAAACACAGTAGGTATTATCTCTTTTCAAGTTTAGGAATGTGACTGGTTTTAAAACTATCATGAGTGAGATCAAGTATAACCTTACTGGTGGGATGCACACCTCCTGCATTATTTGACAAAAAGAAGGAATTCAATCGGACTGTATGATTTACAATTTGCTTATTATTCCATTTAATAAAATGTGTTTTTCTTAAACCAGGAGATCCATTATTTCCTCACAAACTTGTTAATCACAGTTTTATTTTTAGATGTAACTAATTGAACAAGAATAAAATATTCATACATGCTTCTGAAACGTTAAAAATAATAGTAAAATTTTACTTTCAAAATTTATAATATCTCATTGCTACATACATGCACCTGTAAGTTTGTACGTAGTGCTTGGTTGTTCTAAAACATTCCAGTAAAAATAACTGTAATTGATTACTAGCTGGTATATGTTGCAATTCAAAAACAATTCACACAAATGTAACCATTTTTTTTTTTTTTTTTTTTTTTTTTGTTTGTTTTTTTGATGGAACATTATTGAAAGTCCACAAAGTGTTTAAACATCATACTAATTAATTTGAAAGAAAAGAGCTAAATTATTCTTTGGCCTTAATGTTAAGTGACCCGTTTTGATACATTTGATAAATTTCATTTAATAGAATAAAAATAGCCAAATGGTGCAATTAGATATACATGTCAAACTGCACGTGTAACATAATAATTCAGTGTATGCTTCATTTTACATGACTTTTTAAACATTGAATAACTTTAAAATCTCAGTATATTCATGAATTATACATCAGTCAAGCAATAATTTTTGTGTCCAAGATAGATTATAATTGCTCTTTGATAACATGCTTATTTTTGTTTCACAAACATCAATTTTAAAAAGGTAGTAGTGAGATCATATAATAAGGGAAAATAAAACAACTAAAATAAAATGATATTGACTATACCAAAAAAAGATTTCTGCAAGTCTCCAGTATGTGATTATTCATTGTGGTCAAGTTTATCATTGTTTCAGTTTACGAACAAAATAAAACATCAGTTGATAAATTTAGAGAGTAGTATTTGAGAGCCCTCCGATATCCCCCACAATAAAGAAATTGCACATTACATAAAATAAACTGCAACTTAATTAAAGTGCATACACATAAAAGGTCATACATTGAAATTGGACCTTAATAAGCTCAACACTGCACAGTCTCCGTCTTTGAAGACAAGCCAATAAAATTTAGCTAGTCTAATTTTGGCTTTGACCCATAACCAACAATCTTTCAGTCTCTTACACCACCATTCTAAACATTCATTACCACTTTTTTGTTTATTAAGTTACAGATATAGTAAGTAGTTTTGAATCATGTAATGGACAATAGGGTTTGCAGACGTGGCATCAAACCCAAGAATTTCACCAAGCCTAGAATTCCCTTTGTACCACGTGGTCAATGGTCAAGTTTTGACCCAGCAAGGGATATGCCACGTCATGTACACATACGACTCAAATACGGTGAGTATTCCCTCTATCTACCACAAAACTGTATTTAATTTCCCTGTGATGGGAACCTCATCAGAAGGTTCTTTTGTGCTAAAAACTAATATGGGGGATGGTGGGTGGGTGTGTTTATTCTATGAAATATATTTTTCCTTCAATACATAGATTTCTTACTCCTATACTTCGGAAGTTGTTATTCAAATCAGATTCTCATTAAAATCCCAGCATTATATTGTAGTAGCTTTAATTGAGAAGATTTTATCATTTAATATGCTTACATGTGTGACGTTTTTGAAAATGGGCTGATATTTTAACTAAAGCTTTACGAAACTTGTTTAAGAACTTTTTGGCTTGTTGTATTCATGGATGCAATTTATTAAGAATGTGGTTGTAATTACTAGGTGATTGTATTGTTTTAGGTGTAATTTAATTGCAAAATTATTAAAAGCATGAACTTTCATTATACATGTGCATGAATGTATATGATACTGATCCACTTCCATGATTCAAAAACGTAATTAGACTATTTTTAATTATATGTTTTCTTAAAATTCAGTCTCATATATCTGAATCTTTTTCATTTCCTTTCCTTTTTTAAGAATAAAACTTCGAAGTGAATGCATTTACTATAAACTAATTCCACATTCCATCCATGAACTCTTTTCTCTTACTTAAATGTTCCTTTGATACAAATTATCATTTTTGGTACATTTTGAAAGTGAATGTCCACTCTGCAGGTTTTAGCATTTGTTCACAGTCAAGCGAGTATTGCATTAAAAAAATCACTTTAAAGTCAAAATCTACAACATCAACTATGACCCTCAGAGTGCACATGGATAAAAAAAATGAAAAAGAGCTTTAGGACAAAAATGGTTCATATATTCATCCGATTATAACTTCAGATGAGTACGTATAAAATACATTTCAACCCCATAATAACAAGCTATAACTTCATGGTTAATCTCTATGAATGACAACACATTTTCATAACCCCTTGAAATGCCAACATTCATCAAATACTGATAAATTCAAATTTGACTTTCATGATTGTTGAGGTCAAGGATGAGTTACTCTGGATGAAGAATCCATACATCCAACTTATCATAGATGAAAAACTAGTGAGCTGGATAATACAAATACAAGCAAACTGGTTTGACTTTGATGAGAGCTCCAGGGCATCCCGAGGAGGGAAACTGATGGCGTTGACTGTACTTTGACTTTTCATGGGGGAGTTTCGCGAAGGTTCCTGGAACCTCTTGGGATTTGCGGTCCTCAAGAGGGCTCAAGAATTTAGGGACTTGAATTGACCTCTCGAGTGGAGCGAGTTTGTGTCTTCACCCTTCATGTCTTCAGCAATCGTGGCATTTTGGGCTCTCAGTGACGAGCCACGAATTTCAGTTGTAGCTTTTATTTGGTTAGCATACTCAGAAAGTCTTCATGTTCCATGTTTTAAAGGTGAACGTTGAAGTCTAAAAATATTTGAATATTTGAATGGACATTTTTTCTTTGTTCATATCTACATTTGTGTGTGTGTGTGTGTGTATATATATATATATATATATATAAAAGGTCAAAACTCAATGTGAGTTTGGTACACCGTTTGCACCGTTTGGATATCAACCAACTTTCTGCATCATGTGAATACAGACCCAGGGTGGGAGAATTGGCCCTATGCGGATGGACGAAAGTTGCCCCAAATTATGTCAGAGTAGTTTCTCTGGATGAAAGCAACCAACTGACTCATTCGTTGTAAAATGGATGACATCGCTTGAATTCATCCATCACCGATTTGCAGGGGGATGGATTCCCTTTGCACCCTAGTGGATTGTTTGTTTATTTACTTTTATATTGTATGTGTATGTATATGTATATGTATATAAGGAGAGATCACATTTTATGTACACGTATTTAATGATTTGAGTATTTGTAACTCATGTTTATTACTTATCATTTATTTATTTAAAGACATGTCTTTCACTTTACTATCCAAAATGTGTCTCAAAATCTTTACCCATTTTAAACGTGTTTGAAAAATAAAATAATGGCTCTAACATTTCAAAATTGAATGTCCGCAAATAGCATATTAATGAATTGTTAAAACAATAAAAAGGAGAGACTACTATTACTTTTCGAAAGTGCCTTCACCTTTAAAGTTAGAAAGCATATATTTAACGGAATCTTACTATTCAAAAAAATCACGTGTAGCAATACTCTAAGACTGGAATACTTCAAAATATAGATTTGCATGAGTTGTAATAACCTCAACAGAGGTTTATTTCTTTTACGGCTTTTTGGTTCATGCCTATGCTTGGATGTATCAGATATGGATAATTGGGATTCGCCAACATGTGGGCAACCACACTATGCTTCCATCCAAAGCATGCAGTCATGTAGGGGTACAAGTGTGTTTCTTCGCTACCATCATGAAGTATTAATTATTACGGAACAATTTGACACTGTTCAAGTCGGCACAAAAGGTTTTGAGAGCATTGCAGATTGGTGCCAGATGGCATTAACAATGGGCTCCGTTAGAACCCCAAAGGGCAACATAACGAACATTCCTGCTTCTTATCGGTTGATACTAAATAAGTTTGGAACCCACCATTACCCACCTGAAAATCTGTACCTTTTGGTTCAGAGCCCAGCCACACACACAACCACGTATACGTTAGCTGACGTCTTGAGACGTGAAGAATACACTACCTCTGTCAGATTAAATACTACAGCTTAGCACAAGTTTCTTACATACAGGTAGCAGACTCAAAACAGCAGAGGGGTGTTAGTTGAGCCACTTGCACTCCGGTTCAGCTGAGAAATCACATGCTTCGCTGCCACCAACGCTTGCATTGTTGCTTCGTATCCAACAAAACCTACAAACTTCTAGAGTGATGTTTCCATTCATTTGGCCATATTCATTTCTCCCTCTTGCCATTGGCAAAAGACATTATCACTGCAATTTACCACGCTACGGAAACTTAGGTGGTCTGGTTCATTTAAGAATTCTCTGTCGCAAACTTCAAAACCAGAAATGAACTAAGGCACAGCGTCGAGGGCGATTTACTACAGCCTAAGAAACAATGACCAATTGAATTAACATAATTACAAAGGACAGGAGTTTGTAACATACAGCTGTTTAAAAAAACAGGAGAAAGGTTAAAAAGTAAATGGCACAATCCTACAATAATACCCAGTTCTGTGCACTTGATTTTAATTCAATTCCCTTGAATTGATGAAGAATAATACACGGACAAAGAGTTGCTGAGGTAGAGGTTCCACCTGCTATTTACTTTTTGAGGGAAGTGGAGAGAACTACATATGTGAGAAACTGGAGGCCATCATGGACTTTCTCAACCGCAATACTTGCAACTTCTTGTATGTCGCTGTTCAAAGCTTGGGCTCGAACCTCAGTAGAGCCTCCTTTCTGCAGCCCTTGTCTTACATCTTCTTCCTCACCTTCCTTGGTGATGTGGATCTCACTCTTCATAGCATCTTGAAATGCGGCTGTTACATCTCCAACAGCTGCAAACACAAAATTGGTTAGTAGTTGTGAGGCAACCGACCTCCAAGTGGAACAGACGAAATTGCAAAATTCTATCAGGACACTCGTCATCTAGTAATACAATAACACCCAGACATCATATGTTGCGTCCACTTGAGGGTTCTTGAAGTCAATGATAACTAAGAAAGAAAAATTGTTATTCACTTGAAATTCGCACTTAGAAATTTCTTCAATTATGTGGTTGACTATTGAAAACTTAAAAAAGAAGTATCGAGAGTTGTGACATGCCTGTGGCAAAGCCGTCAGACACAGCTTCTATGTCCGCTATCATAGCCTGCGCTCTTGCCGCAATCAACTGGCCCCTAGCCACACAATCATCAGGCCATTCCATGCCCTCTTCCTCTGTCTCTCGCGTAAGAACTAGTTTCCCAAGCATTAGCAAATGCCCAATGCATAACGTGCACAGCTCTGAGAGTCTCTGTATTAATCCAGACCCATTACCATTGTCAGTAAATGGTTTCACATCGATGAACGAAGGCTACACCTCATTATACGTTCTACAACTTAGATCATTACAAGTTAATGCTCTGAAAATAACAAGTAGAGAACTCGCTAGGGAGCCAAAAAATAAAAAATAAAAAATAAAAATAAAAAAAACTTCCGAATCCATGTAAGGGTTAAGACGGACTCAATTTGATAAGTGGAGAGTGCAGAAGGCTAGGTTTCGGACTTACATGAATACTATCTGCCTTGATTGATTCTAGCCGGTCATTTGTTTTCTGCACGACCTCTAACTTTGCCAATGCGCTGAGTGTTGCTGCAAAACTGCAACAGTGCAAGCAAGCTCAGGACATATGTGGAGGCAGGCACGAGTAGATTGCATACCGTAAACCCTTACAAAAATATGGTTGAAGCCATCAAATTAAGTGCAATTACCCAGTAGCCATCTCTGCAGCTTGGCTGACACTTGACTCACGAAGAGCCTTAATTTCACTTCCGATATGAGCAGCACCAGCGACTTTCTTGCCCTTGCCAGAGTCTGGTGATTCTGTCTCTATGTCCCCATTAAATGATAATGCTTGTTGGAGTTGCTTCAACTGCGACTCAAAAGCAGCTCTTTCCTCGCCTGATAGCTTTGCCTTGGCTCGGTTACACAGTAAAGTATAATGATTGGATAACTCTTCCAGCTCCTGAGAATGTCCTAGCTCATGTTAGGAACAAACTTTACAGCTCAGAACAAGATAGATCAGTGTAGAACTGGATATGATTCAAAGGAATGAAGTTTAAATCGAGACCATGTCCTCAAGAATCCTTTCAGAGCGGGTCAAAAATCCACTTCAAGTGCTCAATTTTGGAACAAACTTTGTCATCAGAATATATAAATATGAGAGAAAGACATCAACCTGCAAATGTTCTGGTCCACCATATATATAAAAGCAGCGGTCAAAAGTAACGTCCTCTGTGTAGTTCTCCACTACTCCAGGGACCTTTTCTTCAGAACCCTTCTCGTCAGTCTCAAGTTCAAACCCAGTTTCAGAAGCCAAAATGTCCAGAGTCTCCCTACCAACATACTCCAAGGCGCGTATGCCCTTCACGGTAAGTTCTTTGCCACTCTAAAAGCAACAGGTCATGAATAGTTAGTCGACAGTTAGTAATTTGGATGCAAAGAATACTGTCATGCTGATGACGCGCAGAATCATGCTACAAGTTAGTACATCCACGCATTTGTGTTTGTACCTAGTTAACACTGGTGGATTGTAATATGAAACATACTGCCACTAGATTAGACAAATGTAGACTGGACAAGCGCCTAAATCCCACCTGGAGGAGATTTGGTGGAAGAACTCCGCCTTGGTTTAAGGTCGTATTCTCCAACCTGGTTCCAAAAACGTCTCAACTTTAATACTGCCAACTGGTCAGTGAACTGACACTTCTTACGGTAGCATGCAAAAGTCACAGACAGAAGTTAGTATGCAGTAGCCATCTTTTCGAGTTTCAAGTATTCGAACAGAAGCGAAGTATAGATGCTTACTTCTGCACCAGATTGACACTTTCTTTCCATGCATTTCCTAGCGCTTGCCATGCACCCGTAGTCAGGTTATCAACCGAGTCATCCAGAACTTTTAGACCCTGCATTAGACGCAACCGAACACAAAATCATGAGTAGTGGACCCCATGTTTCCCAAATTCCACAGATTGAGAAGTCTTCTACTGCAAAAGCAGCTGAATGCAGGTAGTTTGATTATCATTCATGCCCTGATGCTGCCAAACCTGTCCAAGGAAAGAGTCTTGACTCGCATTCTCCAATTTCATTAAGGCAGCTTTGCGCCGAGCATCTTCCTCACTGCTTTCCTTAGGGTCAGCACTCCCTAACTCCTTGTTCTCATCCTTCAGAGCATCCTCCTCCTCATCATCCACCACCTGCACTGCATCCGTTACAGTATGCTGAAGGTCTGCAATACCTTTCGCTGCGAGTTCCTTAGCTGCTGCTGCCTGCAATGACCAGTACATATATTGATGATGATCAGAATTTCCTACAGGACATTAATTTTTTGAAATAGACCATCCAACCAGAGCTATATGTAAATTTCGTAAAAGAGGGGTAGCGCAGAAAAGTTACACAGAGCATATACTTGAACATTTGGAAATAAGTATGTAGCAACTTAAACCAATGCAGATCAACATCAATAAGATGTGAAGCACTATTTATTTCAACGGGGCTTTCAAACACGCCAAGTATTTTTTTGGCATGGTTCTGCACCTCGTTACCAAGCAACCAAAAGAACATATTATATTTCGCGCGCTAAAATCAACACACAAACTGGTTAGGGACAAAAATCAAAGGCTACGAAAATCGAATCGTCCAAAACCAACATAGAGTAAACGTCTAACTAAGCTTTGACTCTGCATGATCTAAGGTCAATAGAAGCTCTTTGCAGCACATGGTGGCTATTCAGCAGTTCCAAGTAATGTGGGAATCTCCCTTGAACGTTCACGAGCGATGACACAAAACATCGCGCCAAGTGAGTATAATAAGACACTAAAGGTACAATCACAGCTCTAACTGGCCAGAGAACATCAAGCGACGAATTCTCATGTCAAACCCCCTAATTATAGAGATCATAAGATTGGAGTGTTTTCCACTCAACGTTGATATCTTTCCAAAACTATTATACTTCTAAAAAATTACCCGACATTGTGGTAACTGCTGCACAGAAATCATGAAAGAGTACTCGGCAGTACACTTTCCGTTCCGAGACAAACGAGATGAGAGTTTGAACCTTACCTTCAACGAAACAACGTAAAAACATCAGCGAAACAAAAAAAAAAAAAAAAAAAAAAAAAAAAGGCCGCGTGCGCCAGGAGAAAATCAGCGCCGTGTAATTAAATCAACTCTCAACACTGCGCAGCAAATGCTTGCGCCTCTTGCACAAACTCAAGCTACGATAGCACAACAACCAATTATCACAGCAGCTGGCACAACGTTGACACAAACTCTCACTCTAACGACTCAAAAATCCCAAAGAAAACCCCACCCTAACATCACCACGACAACATTTCTCCCCCACGGATTGGAAAAATAACACAGACTCCTCTTACTCACATTTCTCTGAATCTCTTCAGCAGCCTCCGCCGCTGCGTGCTGGATCTCGTTCAGGACGGAGAAAGCGGAAGATTTCCAGGCACTCCAGCCCCATCCACCCCCGCCTCCTCCACCCGACGTAGCAGGCGTAGCCTCCTTCACCGGTTTCACCTCCTCGCCTTCTTCCATTTCCATCATGGCTGCCGACCTAGAGTGGATTGCTCAGTCCTCCGATCGTCTCCGACGCCTTCCTAAAATTGTGATATCCTGAAAGCACAAGCCAGACTAAACTTACCCGATAGATTTGTACACAGACGCGACGCAACGGAGCGAGAACGCCAAGACACACAGCACAAGGAGAGCCAAGCAGATGAGAACCCTGAGATACCCGTACCCGGAATCCTATGATACCATGGTGCGTGCGCACACCGTTCGAATGTTCGGTAGGATTACGGGATCATCACCAACTATGTCGGCAGTGATTGGGCACGCCGCTGGGATTAAGAGATCTGCCCGCGCTTGAGGCATGGATTGAGCATACAGAGCAAATTTGAACTGGTAGATGCTGCGTGCGGCGGTATTGGAAGGATACCAAGCGGGTATCAGCCTCACATGCATGCCGAAGATCAAGCCCTTGCAAGAAAATTTGGGCACACGGGGAATACACTAGTTAAGGTCTCTTGAAGATTTCAGCTTACATGATTGGAGATGATTCCAAAGCTTCGAAACCCATGTCGTGCACGGAATCATGGAACGATTATTCACAATGGCTTGCCAGCATTTTTCGATCGCGAGCTAACTGGTCGTACCAGTTGTGGGACCGCACTGAATGGTTCTTTCGCTTTACAGAAAGAATGATTCAGCAGTGTGGCAGTGGACTGTGTCTTGTTTCTTGTTGTTGTCCGTCTTATTACTGACTAGGAAAAGTAGCTTTCAGAACTGTACAAATGGACTATGTGTGCCAACTAATTAGATATCTTGTTGTAGCAATCGGAGCAACATCTCCCCCACTGTGAGGATTGTGGTGAACGGTGGTACCACTGCCTGTGGTGAGTTACCATCGGCATGGAACGGCACCGAGTAATGGTCCTAAATCGCGAAGGATTGTTTCCTTTTCGAACAGGTGTTCTGAACCTCGACTCGACATCGTGCAAGTCCCAAGGAGCACTGCGAATGTGGCCAAGAAGGCGAACAACGGAACAGAGTGGTGATCGAGGACGCTCTCTGTTCCGACGACTTTATCAACTCGGCATCCTCCGTCAGGCTCTTTGTGTGTTCTCCTCGCTCCAATCTTCTTGGTATTATGTTGGACTTAACCCTAGCGTGCTTGCTTCAAATCTTTTGAGCGCGTGGATAGGGTTCTGACTCTCACTCAGTGTATGCACTAGCTCCTGCGTCGCAATCTCCGAACCCTAACTCGAAATGAAGGAGCGTCACGCATTTTTGTTGCAATTCTGGTAAGGACCGATCACCAGGAAACGAAGTCCACAAAGACCATGAGAAATAATGAGAGAGTGTGTGTGTGTGAGAGAGAGTAGGACTAAACACTGAAGTTGAGTATTTTGATTGCTTACCCTAATACCTATATAAGCCTTAAATTGCCAAGTTCTAGTATTAAGATAAATGAGTATATGTAGTATGTGATTGCCACGTCCCCACTGGTCAAGTTATGATCACAACTGAACAAGATAGTAGTCCTGCATATGGTAGGACTTCTGTGCCCTTTACATTAATTGGGGTTAATTGACGTGATGGTTCATGGGTGATTTTATGGTCCAACACATAACCTGTGGACAGTCTACTTCAAAAGTGAAATTCACTAAATTATTTTGTTCAAAATAATAATTGTAATAGCTTTAATTTTTGTTTAAGGCACTCAAGTTAAAACTTATGTGTTTGCCTTTTAACAAGACATAATTCTGTATTTAACTTGCTTTTTTTTTTAAGGAAAATGTTCTAAGTTCATTGCTTATTTTTGTGGTAGATTACCATGTCACTAATCTTGATTAATATATATATATATATATATATATATTTATTGAAAACTTGAATTGAATTTTGATGCAAAACTTGCAAGTAAAGTTGGGTCTTACAAGCTAAAAAGAAATCCAAATTAAAGTTTAAGTAGATCAACTCTTCCAAATATGTTCTAGGATATTGAAAGCTACTGCCAAATTAATTGTGCAATTATTTATCATACTCTAGAAAAATTAAAATGAAAAGGAAAATGCTAAAATGTATGATGGTTTAACATGCAAATGAGGTTGTAAAGAAATCACATGTTGATACCATTTCATTTTATACACGGCACAAAAAATGCATTTCTTAAAATTTTAAAGTTATTACATTAAAATGATTTGGTGAAGTAGTTGTATGTTTTATATGCACATCTACAACTGTGTTGCAAAATCCTCAACTTCTGTCAATTAAAATCTCAAGTAGACTTCCATTATCCAACATAATATTTTTAGCATAAAATTACAATCATGAGAAGCATAATCTGAATTTTTAAACACCAAAGATTATTTCCATCCTCATTTCATTATATAATTGGTGGACATAATCACATACTAGTGTTATTAAATTGTTGTAAAGAATAAAACCGTCAACTCTATTTCTAATCTCACAAGTGATTTTTGTGATAAACATAATGAAAATCACATGACGTTTCTTACTCTTAATTAATATATATTTTACTTGAGAAATACTGCGTTGTTTCATGCATTCTGTTGAATCTGTACATGATATGACTTATTAATATAACTTATGAAGTTGACTAATTTATTTAAATTTATATGAATATGGCTTCATAATTTCAATGGGTCTAAATGTTCTAAAAACTTAATAACTGGTTTATTGCAAACCTTTCAAATACTATTTTCACATACACATTTTTCACAGATAAGAAACCTCACAAATAAATAATACACAAAATAATATTTTTAATTTTGAGTGGTTTCAATGTATTTTCTTTCATAAACTGACAAATATACTTGTAATTAAAAATAATAATAAATTGAAAATGTCACTTTTTATACATGTGTATATATATATAACTGAAAGATTTGAAATACTTTTTTAAAATATATACTATTTTACCAAATGTGAATTTCAAACCAGTGTCTTACAAGAGATGATTTAACCGATTACCAAACTAAAAAACATTCTTTGCAACTTAATTGTAATAAGACCAAATGGTATTATTTTTGCTATTATTGTAACATATTTCTATGTATTTTATATTATATTTCATATAAATATATATTCTAACTATACAATTAAGAATATACTCTATTTATTGAACAAAATATATTAAAATCAAACTATTATGCAATTAAAATACTAAATGTAATTATCAACTTTGAATTTAAAAAATAATTGAAATGATAAAAAAATCTCATTTAAAATTAAAACTAGTTATTTTTTGAAAGGATGTGTATGTGGGGGTGCATGGCAAGGGGATGTCCATGCAATAAAAGGGGGATGTCCACCTAGCAATTCCCTTAATTAGTTGTATTATTGTGAATTAAAGTTATGATTTTTTTTTTTAAATTTATTTCAATAGCAATTGACTCTAAATATCTTTGAATATTAATATTAATTTTTAAAATAAAAATAAAAATATGAATATGTATCTATATATATATATATATATATGAACCATACAAGTTTGTCAAAGAAAAATGGCCCAAAAATTATCAAGATTATGTAAAACTTACAACCATTAATCAAATAAAAAAATAAAACTAATGAATAAAAAAATATTAATTTAATTTTATATCTAAAGATGCTATTAAGATATTATTAACACTATTATTTTATCTTATTACTTTGACCTTAAAATCACAAATAATCTAATAATTACATGGTATTAAAATAGTTGTTATTAGAGCCATTTACACCATCATTGATGTGTCTATTGGTCTTGCTAGTGCAAAGACTACCTATCACCAACACAATTTTAAAGATATTTTATAAAAAAAAGAAGTTAAGAAGTACAAATTGATTTGAAAGAAAGTTATTTTTTGACAAATTAAAAAACCTTAATAGGCACATTATACAAAGTTCCTCTAAAATGATTAAAATATAAAATCTTTAAAATATGTTAGTTGGATTTAATATCAATATGTGCTGAAAAATGGTATATTATTTTCATTTGTAAGGAATAAAGCCTAGACTTTTAGCAATTACAAAATCAAACACTAAAAATGACATTCAAACTTTCTTTTTTACCAAGATAATAAATAATAAACTTAGTCTACAAAAACTATAAATTACAATGAAATTAGTTCATAAAAATACATATACATCTACTTAAAGAAAGTTTTGTAAATTTGAAACACTGTAGCTACAAGTACATATACTGCAAGATCAAACAACCAATTCAAAATCAAACAACCAATTCAATGCCAAATATATAAATTATTAAACAAATATAACGGTGAGTGTATATATATATATATATATATATATATATAATAAAATAATATAGGTCAGTATCATTTAAAACATATTGTCAAAAACCAAGAAGGTGGTCATGTATAACAATTATTTTTTAAAATCATTATTATTAGTTAAAGTTTTCAAAATGAGGAATAAAGTTTACATCAACCAAAACATTTATTCTTTTATGCATTTTTAATTTTATATGTATATATATATATATATATATATATACATAAAAATTCAGTATAAATCAGTTCTTGTTTATATCAGCAAACTGGTGGCAACAATTATAAACCGCTCTTTAATTTTTTTGATATGTGATGTGATTAAAAAAATGGGTTTTAATGATATTGTACAAATGGTCTCAATTATTTCTTTCTTTAAAATTGTACATCTATTTTAAACTTATTTGTTTGGAATAAATTTAAATTCGAGTTTTAACATATAATAATTGTTTTAACATGTTTTGGGTTACATAACAAATAATATTATTAGTATTTATTCCTCATATCAAAATTATATATATATATATATATATATATATATATTTTTTCACATTGTTTTATTGGTAGTACTTTAAAAATGTCATATTCAGATTAAAAAAAATGAGTGGTAAGATAAAAATTGTGTAGTGAATTATAAATTATCTAGTAGCTACACTGCTCACTGTAAATTATCTCAAATACCGTAGCTATAAATGTAAATATTCCTCATTTTGAAAGACAAATAAAGAAGTAAAAAAATAAAAAATAAAAAAAGCTAGTAAAAAGGTAAATTCATCAAATTCTAATGACTTTAAATTCTTTATACCTGATACAAATTCAAAGGATTACATTTGACCATTTACTTTTCCAGAGGGTTAAAATCCATCGCTCAAAAGCACAAATGTCATGTAGGTGACGGATATCATCCAGAAACCATTTTTCCACATCCAAATCATGCAGGATACAAAGCTCATTGAGGTTAGTTTCACTCAAAAAAGTACATCGCTCACAACAAACATCCTCAAGCCCCACACGCTTGGATGGATGAATTAATCGAATAAAGGAACGAACAGATAAATTTATGAATGTATGAAAAATAATCGATGGATGTGAATTCCTGGTGCGTGCCAAATCTGAGTGTAATCAAAAGAAGTGCCAAATCTAGAACTGCCACGTCATCGACAGACGCTCAGAACTGGGGACACACACACATATATAAAAGAACAAATTTCAATTTGCCGGTTATATGAGTTCATGAGATTAGAATTCAAGAGAGTCGTGTGTCTGTTGAGTCACTGGTGGTGGAAGGGGAAGATCGCAAGCTGAACGGTTTCTAATAAGAATATAAAGGATCATAATTTTAAAAAAGAAGAAGAAGAGAAAAGAGAAAGGTAGGAAGAGGGAAAAAAGTAAAAAGGAGATGTGGATAGTTTGGGCGCATCGTGTCTGAGTTATAATCAGTCAAATCAATGTGCAATGTGAGAGCTTGAGCGACGATTTCCCTGCATGTGAGAAGGAGGGTGACGTGGCACTACGGGCAGGGGCAGCCTGAAAAACAACTCTCACCTGATGGAATTGCGTAGTGGTAGCCGACACTCGCACTTAGTGGGGCTGGTCCCTCACGGCTGCTGGATGGGCTTTGTACAACCCCCACTCCCTCTTGCAATCTGGTGTCGTCGTCGTCGTCATCGTCGTAGTCGTGAGATTCTACTACCACGATTTCTGGGAAGGTGTGGGTCATAAGATCAGTGCTGCCGCAGTTGGAATTCGACGGACGTGCCAAGATCAGCTGTGTGCGATGCGCTTTCCAGCTTCTTGCACGGCGACGTATTTGAGCTTTGCTCAGTTTCTTCGAGTTTTCAGATGGGTGGAACTAATGCATGTGGATGTTGCAGTGGATCCGTTTTCAGCCTCTGAAGTGGGCCGGTTTGGGTGGCTGATTTTGTTGGTTGTGCTCGGTTTAATGGAGGAAGTGTGAGGTGGAAGTTTAGCTTTGGATAAGATCCGACTACTTGTACATTTTGGCAGATGTTCAGAGCGGTGTTTGTGAATTAAGTGGGGCGATCAAGCCTTGCATTCGTTCCTGCTAGTTTAAGCAACTGCGTGCAATTGGAAGCCGTGATGAAGAGGATGCGTCGTGCACCGAAGGTCACTGCCCTTGCCCATGGAAGTGGAAGGATAGTCTCGATTTACATGCTTTTGAGAGAATTTTGATAAAAGTGTATCGTTGTAACAGCCATTACTCGAGGCATCACCTGGAAGCTGAACTGATCTAGCAGTCACGCTGCACGCTCGTTGGCTGCGTCAATGTATTCCAATCTGGTTTTGCAAGCGACTGGTGATCATGATGTAATGCAGCGATGCGAATCATGCAGATCCTCGCATATTCTGTCATACACCAATGCTGTAGTGCAGGCGGCCGCTGGTCGCGATGGTTTCATGGAATGCGGTGAATCCAGAGGGCCACTAGGATCGAGAAAGGTGGACAACTTATTCACCCATGATGTGGTGCCCGCCAATGCTGGCGTCCATGTGTTTCGAGACACTCCGTGCTTCGATGAAGCACAAGAGTCGCTTCAGAGGAAGGAAGCTATCGGTATTGTGCATACTCAGGGCAATTTGAGACTCAACGATGAAGACGGAGAGGTGAGGCGGATACTCGCAACTGGGGATTTGAACAGGAGGAAATCCCAACCCTGTTGCTCAAAAGACCTTTTAAGCTCTTTCGAGACGGAGTTGATGTCTTCAGCCAACGGGGGCGACCTTGTTAAAGGTGAATTCAGCATATAATGCAGAAATTAATGCTGGAATGTTCTGTTCTCAAGATACTCGCTACTTCGGTTTGATAGATTCTTTGTTGGTGAGGCCTAATCTGGGGATGGTCTCGCAGGAGCACCCTCGGGTGTGCAAAACGTGGACGAGCAGCCTCTTTGTCCATCAGAGGTTATGCCGGGTGTTCTACGAAACCTGCAAGCAGCCAGAAGGGGTCCACAAAGCGGAGTAGCTGGTCCACAAACTCCTGAAATCATTCAGGACCAAGGAAGATCACCGTCTACCGACTCAGTTCCCTCATCAGAACTGTTTGCAAGTCGCTCTTCCGGTATGGCAACTCGACCACTGAGAACAGCATCCATGTGGCTGTTTCTTTGTACCATCACTGAGCATTTCAGACTCTTGCATTTCACGATAGGTATCCTTAGGGATCTGATTCCTCGATGGACTCCACTTGCAGGAGGCATGTTGAGAAACGATGAGATAACATGCCCACCACGGAGGGGGACTGGTAAAAATCCAGTGTGTTACGACCGATCAGTGCTCTCTGCGGATCAGAGAACGATCGCCCCTACTCCTCAACAACTTGCACAGCATTGTGTACGTTTTGTTCAACCCATACTACTGTGTTGACTCGAAGTTATTTATCGCAAAAGGAAGATGTGCACGTATGCTGACCATTTTCAAAATGACGCGTTGGGATCGCAAAACCTCAGGAGTCTGTGGCCATGCAAGTGCAACAGGATGCGAACGAGAAGCCGAGGAAGAGGAGGTACAAGCCCAAAATATTGTCCAAGACACCGAAAGTGAGCCTTGCAAAGAAGCTGAGAGTGGAGGAGGATCTCAATACAAGTCCCACTGTTCCGATCAATTTCGACACAATTTCTCCGTTCGTGCTGCGGATGAAAATCTTGGCTAGAGTTAAATGGGCCGAAGGAACAAACAAAAGGGCTTATGTAAAACGGATATTCACGAAACAGGGGAGGTTAGCCAAAGCCGCTAAAAACACACCTTGTGTCAAAGAGCGTGAAGAAATGCTTGTAGTAGCAACGGAGTTGGAGAAGACAAAAGAAATGGAATTATCGCAGACTGTTCAACTCTCGGCAAATTTTTTGCAATTCACAGATTATCCTGTAGTAGAAGAAATAGCCGATGCGATGATGGTGGAGCACCACCCTGCTGAAGGCAACGAACAAAATCATTTGGATTCTGAAGAGGTATTATCATCAACTCACACAAGGAAGTTTTCGGATTTTCTTCAGAAGTCTCCATTTGCTCAGAATCCAATTGAGATTCATGAAACGTCCTCGTGGCCGTTAACTGCTGCGGATCAAGAAAGCTCCAATTACGGCTCGTCCCAGTTAGCACCCCCGCCGAAGTCAGACCAGGGGAGTAATTTCATGCCAGATATGCTTGTGCAAGCATTTTTAAGGATTCCTGGCAACGTGATAAGTAGAACCGAGATACAAAATGTTTTGAGTCCTGTCGACCATGACTGTGCTACTAACGCAGAGGAAGTTTTCAAAGTATACAACATGAATCATTGTTCGACAGAGGATCTCCCATCCACACCCCGCGGAGCTGCTCCATTTGTTTCTGTCGGTCAGAATCTCTCTTTTTTAATACCTCCATCTTCGCCACCGTCACCACAAGCTTCCCATTGGAAAATGTTGTACAACAATGAAGAATATGAACCACGCAATTCAGCCACTACCACTCGGCGTGCTCTCAACTTCGACACACACACGAAGGACTTGCGAGTTGGAAGTCCCGAATTTCTTTTGTGCAACGATGCCGACGGCAGGAAAGGAGGAAATGATTTGATCAAGGCTATGCAGGAGAGCATTTCAAGAGAAGAAACGCGGCACCATGCTGCACATGATACCACTACCTGTGAATTGCAGGTCACAGACACAGACCCTGTTACCGCTAACTATGCCCACTTTGTGAATGTGTCGTTGGCTAAGGATTTGAGTGATCTGCGTGAACTCTGTTCTGGAGTGGCTGAGTCGCTGCCCGGGAATACACACGAACAAAGGCGTGAGGAAGAGCTTCAGATTGTGGCTTACGATGAGGGATCGAAGAAAATGGTCGTTTACAAGGATCCGCCTCAGCGGAAACGAAGACTTCGTTACAAGCCAAAGGTTAACTTGGACTTCAACACTGTGAAGATGTTCAAAACTCTAACAATTAAAGGCGCCAGTCATGAGGAATCAGAACGGGATAAAGCTTCCTGGGAAGAGTGTAGGCAGCAATGGCAAAATCGAGCTCATCAGTTTATTTCCATCATGCGTCAAGTTCAAGGTAGAAGCAAATTTCCAAGCTTGCAGGAGTATTCAAAGTCCTCGTCGCACTCAGACTGGAGAAATTATTGTAGCACCCCTCTGATATTCATGACCTAACGAATCGACCGTCTCTTTGGGATTGGATTGTAGGAAATCGAGCTTTCTCAAGGTGGAAGGGCTCTGTCATGGATTCTGTAGGTGGAGCGTTCCTCACACAGAATGTTTCCGACTTTTTGTCCAGGTATGTGTGGTTGTGTACGATCCGATTGGCAACACTTAGCGAGTGAATTTATAAATGAAGTCATTGCACAATCTAATACTGGAATATCTGTGCAGTAATGCTTTCATGGCCTTGCGAGCACGATTCCCAGCACGCCCAGGAACTGCAGATGAAGAAACTAGCACTCCACTGGCAGAGGCCCCACCTCCGGTCGAGCAAGATAACTCCACTACCCTTCTCCAGAGGCCTTCAAGACCTGAACTCAAAAACCATCAATCAGGGAATCAAAATCAGGGGGATTCATCGGTGGGTGGGGCAGCATTGCTCTCTCACGGCGTCAACAAGAACATTTGTGTTGACGAAGTGCTTCCTGAACTTGTTGAAATGTTGAGCCTAAGATTGAAAGACTGTGACATTGACCACAAGGATCATGCTCTGCAGGAAGTGCTCACCCCCGTTCCTGGATGCGGTAAGAAAGAAGTCAGCGCATTGCATGTCACAAATGGAGAAAAGGACGTGGTATTGCGCAGAACTCGAAGCGACTGGAACGAATCGGAGGCTGAATTGTCGGAAATCCTGGACATGCAGGCATCTGAAACAACACACCGATGTGCATCGCCGCATTCAAGAGCTGGGTTTAGTTCACATGAAGAAGATAGCAAATCTTACAAGCAGTTAGAGTATGAGTCATCGCAGTTAACTGTAGTTGAAGAGAACCGAGTATGCTCGGAGGTGAAGGAAATTTCTTTGGAGGAAGTTGCAAATCCTGTCATGGAAACGGATTTTCATCAACCAAATTATGTTAATGACGCAGAGTTTGATAAGTGTTCTGCAGTGGAACAGATGCCGTCGGCTTCACAATGGAATGGAAAAATGGATGTCATCCAGGAGAAATTCGCAAATGTCGTGCAGGAAAATGGGACTAGTTTGACAGTACTTGGGAAAGAGAAGATCCTCGCAGCAACGCTGCGTCTGGTGCTTGGAAAGCACCAAACCGCTATAGAGAAAAACAAAGGCGCCGCAAAGGCTTTGAAGAACACGAGACTCCGACCTGGGAGAAATGCTTTGCGTAACAGGACTGACAACTACAGATACAGGCAAACTGTGTCATTTAGGTTGCTTAGGGGTGAGGCAAGAGCGAACTGGGAAGCTGGTTTTGTGATGAAGTCACAGAAGGATAAATGGGAGCCTCTGCGAGCCGGAATTCTAGCTGATCAAACTTACTCCCGAGACCCCTTAACTGAAGATTGTGTAGATTGGAATGCGGTGCAACGTGCATCGGTTCACGAAGTTGCGGATGTGATCAAGAACCGGGGCCAACACAATGCTCTCGCAGGGAGGTTGAAGGCATTTCTAGATCGGGTGCACCGTGATCAGAACGGCGTCATTGATCTAGAGTGGATCCGGAAGCTCCCACCCGAGGATGCTAAGTAAGTTTAATTCTTCTATGCTGCTCCGAGAATCTTTGTCCTCACTGTGCATCTTTGATTCTGTCCACAAGGCAGTAGAATGATTTCAAATGTCAAGCCTTATTTCTGTCTGTAGAGCGTTTCTACTGAGCTTTCGTGGCGTTGGACTGAAGAGCGTTGAATGCATCCGCCTGCTGTGCCTGCATCACCCTTCTTTTCCGGTAAGAAATGATGCATTCCTGGGCTTCATTGATCTAGAGTGGATCCGGAAGCTCCCAAATCGCAAGGGTGTGTGATCTTGTGGAGTGGAACTAAAATTCTGAGATGATGGACAGGTTGACACAAACGTTGGGCGGATTGCTGTGCGCTTGGGTTGGGTTCCACTGGAGCCTTTGCCTGAAGAAACCCAGTTGCATTTATTGGAATTGTAAGCGAGCGCCTACTCACTTGTTTGATCTGCGGCTAACTGAGTTGCGAATATAAATCAAACAGTCACTTCAAAACTTATATTTGAGCTCATCTCAATTGCTGATATCTGCGTTGATCTCAGACATGAATTGATTGTTTTGGTTCCAGGTATCCCATTCAGTCACACATTCAGCAGTATTTGTGGCCGCGGCTCTGTACTTTCGACCAGCAAACACTGTGAGCAATGATAAGAGTACATCACCTAGTGCAGATAAAGAGCCACTCTGGGGATGTAGCAGATCTAATCACTGATTAGCTTATGTATTGGTGTGGGTGCAGATATGAGCTTCATTACCACATGATCACCTTCGGGAAGGTGAAATTGACCCTTTAATCTATCTTGACTGGAAACGACACCATTGTTTTTCATGAACACCCTGAGAATTGAACTTGTGCAATATTGGGTGATGTTTGATTACAGGTATTTTGTACAAAAAGTAAGCCGAACTGCAACGCATGTCCTTTGCGCAGTGAATGCAAACACTACGCTAGCTCATATGCTAGGTGAGTTCTATTCTCGCTAGGGAATCCCTCTCTCTCTCTCTCTCTCTCTCTCTCTCTCTCTCTCTCACACACACACACACACACACACACACTGTGTCTTCCTCAAATGATTATCTTAAATGATCTCATGCTGCATGACCAGTCTCTAAGTTTCGGCTACTGTCCTTCATGTTTGGCAGTGCGAAATTACTCCTCAAGTGGGCTGAAAAGCTTCAAAACAAGCACCATCCGGCTCCACAGGCAGAGTCAGTGACATCAGATAGTAGTTCAACCGAAGTTCAAAGTGTTGCTTGTTTACCAATTATAGAGGAGCCCTATTCGCCGGAGCCATACATTGATAATATCCCTGACATTGAAGAAAATCCTTTCCAAATTGATAACAATGAAAGCTATAGTCCTGTTCAGACTGGAACAGGTCAATCTTCAACGTTTTCAGTGATCATTGGGGAGCTACGTTCATTTCTAGGCCTAACAGAAACCTCACTAGATTTAAACACTGGTCCAGTACCAGATGATTTTGATGAGTTGTCTGCAACAAAGATGGGGATATCTGCATATAGTTCAGCTTTTGAGATGGATGAACTAGAAGCCATGGAATCGATCATAAATACAATGGCTCCCATGGAGAATACTGAAGAGGCTGTTAAGAATATACAAGTAACTACTGAGGAAAACATAGAGTTGCATGAAAACATGGTGGTCAGTATGGATGTTACAGAAACGGCTCCTGCGAATAGTCTAGTGATTGACAAGGATAACCTGGAAGATCTTGCTTCACCAGTACCGACAGAAGACTTCAATCATCTTCCGTCACAGGAGCTGATATTGCTTCCTCCATGCGCCAACTTGGCGCCGGCTCCAAAATTGAAGAATGTCCAGCGTCTGCGAACTGTGCACTATGTGTGAGTAGCAGCGAGCCCCACCTGCTATTTTTTTTCATTGCTTTCAAACCAATTGAGGCACAGGGGTCATCTCGCAAGCGAGCCATCTTCCTTTAAACTTTTCTGATAACTTATCGGGATTTTTATGCGGTGAATGTGGCAGGTATGAATTACCTGATAACCATCCGCTTCTTTTCGAGGTAAGCAGTGATTTCCTGTAGTCTTATTTATGAACAGAATTGTGCTATTTCTAGTTTGCAATATAGTGAAAAAAATTAAATGAATGCTATCAAGTCTTGTTGAGGATGACCTTTTGCACGGAGAGTGAAACAGATGGACAAAAGGGAACCTGATGATCCGTGTTTCTACCTCCTGGCCATATGGAGTCCAGGCAAGCTCCTTCAGTTTTCTATCAAAATTGATAACCTTTTCTAATCGCTTTGAGATCTATCTATGTGTTTTAAGTGTCTCAAGCATTGCACCTATGGTTTCCAAATTATACATGTCTGTTCTACTTGGAAGCCCTGAGGCATCAGCTGGTCATCGATCCTCAATTGAAGGATATCAAACGAAGTTACATTCTGTGACGATTGTAGATGAAGTGCCTGCAACCATGCCCAAGATCGATGATGACGATGCCAGTAATCCTTTTGCTTCATGTGACGACAACCACCCAGAACGGACCGTCCGAGGAACACTTCTAGTAAGACTACAGCTTGTATTATTTCTTTCGGGTTTGAATGGATGACATGATCACCAAATTGCCATTCAGCCTCAATCAACCTTGTCAAAATATTGGGTGCCAAAGACAGAACTTACTGTCAGCTTCTGCTGCTGCAGATTCCATGTAAGACAGCCATGAGAGGATGGTTTCCATTGAACGGGACATACTTCCAAGTTAATGAGGTGCTTCTCTATCGCACTGCAGAAACAAATCTTCCTCAATTCTTATGTGAATTAGATCGTACTGATTGTTATTAGTGGAAGTTGATATCTACTACTCTTGAAAAAAATTCGTGATATTGAATCGCATATTCGAGTGCAAGTAATATACAATAAAATAAGAGATCTACCGGGTTTTGGCAGGTATTTGCGGATCATACAAGCAGTTTACAGCCAATTGCTGTTCCACGGACACTTCTCTGGTCACTCCGGCGACGCTTTGTATATTTTAGTACAGCTGTGAGTAATCTTTTTAAAGGTAATTCGATTCAGTTTGGGTTTCTTTATCTCAACAGGCATGTATTCGCTAGAGTCGCTCCATTGAGTTCTTTCTTACTTGGCAGTTTTCTACTTGCATTAATCTGGGAAGAAATCCGACTTTGTGGGTGTATGGGTTTCGTGAGTATCTGTAAATTTAGGCACCTAGTGCTTCAAATACGGTGTGTACTTCATGTTTCTGTACATGCTGTGTCACAGATATGTCCCAGGAGGAGATTCGGTGCTGCTTCCAGAAAGGCACGATAACCTGATGAACTACTCCACTTGCTTTTCAACAACTTGTGTTAACTCCCTTGTGCTGCGTTCCTTGCAATAGTACTATATTTAGTGTAACTAATACTAAAATTATACATTATTATTTTGCTTTACTCCAAGCTTGAAAGTAAGCAGCTTCTCATACGCCAAATTAAAGTTTAATTAGCTACTGCAGGTTATGTTTGTTTGCGCGCATTTGATCTGGCAACAAGGCAACCCAAAATTCTGGCCCATCGACTCCATCAGTCAGGAGCAAAAATTGTTAAGGCACCGGTTCCCCGTAAAGGCACAGGCGTAGGCAGACCACGAAATGATGCGATGAAGGGTAAAAAATAAAGCCATGTCCACTCAATTAAGCTTTAGTGCAGGACCAGATCTAAGGGAGACAGAGTCAGTTGTGGCTCACACACACCACTGATTCAATCAACCGTGTACACTCTAGCTGTGGACATGAGTTCACAATACCATTTGAACTCGTTCAACTTGAAAACATTGCGGAAATCCATGCGAGGCAACCTTCCGAATAGCTACTCTTTTCTGTTGCTCTGAAGTTAATAGAGGTCGTTGGTAAACCAGATCTTTACTTAGTTTAGCTTAAATCAATGGACCATATTGATATATAGAAAAACTGCTGAAACCTACGTTTCCTTTTTCAGGGTTTGTGAATGATATTTATGAACACATTATGCACTTTTTAAAAGTGAAGATGAATGCTTCTCTTTATCCGAAAGACGTGAATAACATTCTGCAAGTCTTGTTTACATGTCATCCCCAACTCTTTACAGAAGCGAGTAATGAATTCCCACAACCCTGCTTCATGTCCTAGGTAATCCAAAGAGTTCTTAGAGCAACTCCTCCGCCACTCATCTAAATTGACATTTTTTCATCCAGAAGCATCTACTGGCTCATTTTCAATAATGTCTAGAGTGCAGTTGAAGTTGGGTGACTTGGATAAAGGTCAAATCATTCACCACATTCAACAGCATCTGCCGTATGTCTATTATGTAGGAAAGTCTTACTGTTCACCTTCAACATCACCAAGCTTGCCCCCTCCTTTTCAGCAGAATGAGGATAAGTGGTTACCTACAGCTAAAGTCAATTATTCTCCCAGCATTAGCAGAACCACCAGGTCATGGTTGGAGGTCCAGAAAATCATTCTGCATTAGAAAAGGATAGGCAATCATGCAGGCATTTAGTCATGGTGATGGGAGTTTGAGCTGGTGCTTCTTTTTCTTCATTTTTTTCCAGTGCTAAAATTTCTAGTTAGAAGTGTTTCTCTCCTGATGGTACCACTAACAGATTGTCGCGTGAAAGCTGAATTTTCTATCTTTGAGAATCCAACGTCTGGAAATCATAAGCACCGAAACGAAAACTCATGGAGACCTTGATTTTCTCTAATTATTGGGCATCATACTTTTCCTCTTTTTCCATATCTTTTTCCTTCTTTTTACCCCACCACGGTGACGTTATTTTGACAAGTGTCGATCCGGGCAGGAATCTGAATTTGTCCAGAAAAGAGGCTTCTAGAAAATTTCAATGCAGAGATTCCCACGGTCACCAGCTCGTGACTTCTGCAATAGTTGGCAGAGTCGAAGGTAAAACGGGGAAAACTAGACCCACAGCTACGTAGACTGGCTACCCATCCCCCTAGAGCCTCGCGTCGTCGCTGATTGCCGACCACCTTCCGCCCTTCGCTCGGGTCTCGGGCAAGAGTCTCTAGGGATCCGGATTTCTACCGTATCCCATGGAAGCTACCAGAGCGCTACACCACCTGATCTCACCCACGCTGCCAACCCATGGACCATGCTGAGCCCACGAGATTGCAGTGATGCAGCACAGCAAGACGAGGGAGGAGCTGTGACCCTACGAGTCTCGGCAGCGCAGCTCCGAATCTAGCCCTGCAGATGTGCAGCCATGGAGCGAGAAGCTGTGAGGGGAGGGAGATGGTACGCAACCACAAAGAGTTGAATCAACGTCGCATCTAATGATTCTGCACCCTTACTGAGTGATAATGTGTCCCGTCCCATCCCATCCCGTATTTTGGGTGATGGCGACGCGGGCCTGAAGGAAGGCACAATTGCTGCTGCTGCTGGTTCACGTCCTTTCCATTCAGCTCTCCTGGTGGTGCTCTCTGCTGCTCGCACGCATCGTGCAGGCTCGGATTCGAGGGGAGCTACGATACGGGGGAGATGGAGATGGAGTTGGGTGGGGTCCCTCCCTCGGAGCCTCACGTTACCATACGACTTGAATGATTGCTAGCATTCCTTTGGCGTGGACAGGCCAGGCTCCACGCTGGCTTCCGAGAAACTTCTAGTCTGCCCCGTTCACACCCCGAGCTCCATTGATTGTTCCATCCATATGTTCATCCTTCTATCCGTCTATTCGTTCGTTCGTTCATTCGTTCATTCGTTCATTCGTTCGTTCCTGCCTGCCTTCCTTCCTTCGTTTCTTAGTTCATTCATTCGATCCTTCCTTCCTTCATTCGTTAATTCATTTGTTCGTCTTTATAAATATGTGTGTGTTTATATATATATATATATATATATATACATACATACATACATACATAGGTGGAAATGAGAATGCTTTTTTTCCTGGGTACTGTTCCGTAATTGGCTATTAGTTGACTTGATTTTCTTTACCCGACCAAAGCTTTCAGGACCTTAAGGCTTTAGCTTACTTTGGCTTTGTTTTAAGTGGGTATGATTAAAATATGCTTCCTCTTCTTTTCTTTTTAAAATTTTGAAATTTTGAAATTGAGATTCCACAATCCCTTTACCAATGCGACCATAACCAGATATTGTTTATTTTGTTTATTTTTATTTTATAATACACAGTGGAACTCCCAAAGTAGTTTTGATGCATGTTTTTTAAACTTTTTACTTTTTTGGCTTTATTTTTTTCCCACAAGACACTTGCTAGGAGGTACAAAAGACTTAGGGAGGTGGGAAAATGATGAATTTCTATGATTTCTCACTGCCCTTGCCTCAATTATACTACTTGGCATTTTGACCATGATTCATTCACTATCCATCTTTCTATTATTTGCACCAAATAATCCATGATTGAATCTACTTTGAAATCACATTATTATACAAGTATATCACATCTTTTTCTGTAAATCGTAGGCTACAGCCATTGGATGAATTTAGGCCATTTGGTGTAGATTGAGCATGGGTTTCATTTTGATATTGCATAAACAGCTTGCAGATTGTCAAAGTGTGAAGTTTGTAGACAACCAGAAGCAGTACTAGATTCTTGTATGGCAACACGTAAATTAAAAAAATAGTATCACAAGTATGTAAATTTGTATTCAACAGTGTACTGTATAAGAACACTTACTTAATAATCAAGAATCAACTATTAATATTATTTGTTATTTGCTTTTTGATGTTTCAGTTTATGAATTATCAAAACTTAGAATTTAACTACCAGCATAAACATTTGTTACTCACTTTTTTTCAAATGCATCTTTTGAAATACATATACAGTTATAAATTCTAAGGTACAATTTCTTTTAAAGAAAAAGAAAAAGAAAAAATATATATACACTCACTCACTCACTCATTGTAACTAATATTTCTAATCAGCACTTTTAATATTACTTTTTTCATCTATAAATTAATTGATGCTGCAAATAATCATGTTTTGTTCCAATGTGATGTTTGTAATTTCTGCGAGTGCAATCCATCTTTGTCTTATCCACATAATGGAGACAAATTATTGAAATACCCCATGTAATCAAATAATGAAAGAAAACAAAATGAATCTTTTATGCATTGGATACTTATTTTGTAATTGACAGCTGCAATTGACATTGCAATAATTGATTAATATAAATTAGTACATAAAAAATTTTATTTTCAACAATGAATAGATAGTCTACAAAAAAGATTCATTCAAGTAAATTACTTCTGTGGTTAACATCGTGACCTCTCATAAATAGAATATTGTTGCCTTCAAGGCACAATTTACAAACTTTCAAGTCTCAATTGTTCTTTTAGATACTAAAAGAATCTTTTAATCTCATTTAACTTGATATGTATTTATTTAAAGAGATTTTTTATTTATTAATATGTATACACACATATGTACACATATAATACATAAACACATAATGACATACATCATAATTTTATTATCACTTTACAATAATATTTTACATTCCTTTTGCTTATTTTAAATGTAAAAAATATCATAAAATGTATACTTATTATGAATTTATTATTATTCATATCAGATTTTTTATTTTTAAAATTTTGAATTAAAATATGATGTGTATTCTCTTATATATATATATATAAACCTCAAAAGGTCTTTAACTCATATCCTTACTGATTTTTAGACTTACAATTATATATATATATATATATATATGACCTTTCTTATAATTAAATTAGTAAAAATTATTAATTCAAAGAATATGTTTATTTGGTTATCTAATGTACTAGAAGTAATTCTTCTTCTTATTATTAGTTTATTCAAATTTATTTACTTAATTATTAATTTTAATATTTTATTTTTATCAAACCAATTCAATATCTAAAAGGAACTTAAGCATTAAATTTTTTAGGATTTATTTACATAAATATATTATTTTGATTTTTGAATGTATCTATTAATATACAAAAATAGAATAATAAAAATGATACCTCTAAAACTTTAGTAATTACTACTTTGCATCAATAAATTCAAAATTTAATATTTAATTTGACTTTAAAGTTTTAAAATTTTATTAATTATTTAACATCTAATAAAATCCCAAATAAATAATAATTTAATTTTAAAAAACTCATTTAAATAAGTTGCAAAGAAAAAAAAAATGAATCTACATAAAGATACAATTCTATTATTGGTCTAATTGAATTTAATAGTGTCACTATTTTATAAATTATTATTACTAGCAAGCTTATGATTTCTCTTAGTTATTCCATGGTTGTTTTCAAAATACTGATTTTGAAGTAAAGACACGCTTGTAATCACAATAAATAACTCAAGTCTAAGTTGTAAAGGCACCTAGTACACATACTACAACAACAATAGTTACTAGTTATAATGGCAAGATTAGTCAAATATTTCTATTTTTATTTTTAAAATAATAAAAATAAGTTATGCAATTTTAGATCTATATAAATTTTATGGAAATATCTTCCATAACATTATTTTTAAAAATTATAGATTCTATAGATATCTATATATCACATAAATGCCAACTGTATATTACTTTCATTCTATTTTAATGATTTATATAAAAATTATGTGCATCTAAAATATTGGCACTTTAAAATTATATCAATTTGTTAATTTTAATTGCAATATGTATTTTGGTTAATCTTAACTTGTCAATCTCAATTCTAAACAAAGTATGTTTTGGCATGTTAGTTTTTAATGTATATTTTTCTAATTTTAAGGTTTTTAAAATAAAAAATCTATAAGTTATAAATATTACTTCAAGGTCTTGTTTCTTCAATGTTGCAAATATGCATTGAAAACTAGACTTTTGTTTTTTTTATGGAAAAAAATATTACATTTTTATTTTTATAATTTCTTAACTTGTATATTATATTTATCTTAGAGTAATTTTTTTTGATTCCCAATGACCTTAAATCACTAATATGACCTTAAATTAACAAATTGATATAAAGTAGGTACATCAATATATTGATAGTTTGAATATCAACTATAAAATTCTAATCTTGTTCATATATATATATATATATATATAAAGGATATTGCTAATGCTACCACAATTTTTGCTACTACCACCACAATCTGTCATCCACCACATACCACTACAATTTTTGCTAATGTCACCACAACTTATTTTTATTAAAATTTTAATTATTTTTTTATTAAAATTAAATTTACTATCTATATAATTTAAAAATATAAAGAAAGCATATTAGAAACATTAACAATTTTTTTGATTGAAATAAAACAAACTAAAGAAACATATGGGTTGTGGTGGTAGTAGCAAAAATTGTGGTGGCCTTAACAACACCCTGTATATATATACACACATGCACAAAAAATCAATTTTGTTGAGATAAAATTCTATGGTGATGTTCAAAACCCAGTAGTATCCTCCACACTATTCAACACACTCCGAAGTGAGCAACCGGAGAAGAAAGCTCCGACAGCTAAGGCCGGATGGGAGGTGACCTGACACCAGATCAGATCAAATCAGACACAAACACACACACACAAACTGATTTCCTCACACACTCACCACTACCACCACCACAAGCAAGCAAACAAATGCTGGTGATCCACCGAACCAAAGAGGCAGCAACACACACAATCGCGGCTAACAGCAGCCAAGCTGCATGAAGAGCCTGAGCGAAAACAGGAAATAAACTGGTAGATGGATGCAAACACTCCCCTTCATGGATGCTGCTCGGTGGTGGTACCGGATTTGCCCCTCCACACCCCCCACCTTGCTCCCCGCTTGTGCGACATTTATAGTTCCGTCTGTGCGAGCTAGTGGGTTTTATAACTCCACTGGACCATGCCTGGGTCCTGTCAAGTGATGTTGCTCAAGTGGGGGCCATTAAGTTACACGCCGGTTGACATAACAGAATTTCACAAGCGCGGCACGGACTCCCGCTTTCATTCCTGAAACGCAGCACAGCCATTATTTGTAAATGTAGGACTGGGTGGGTGCTTGAGGTTTAGGAACCCAGCTGAGCGGTGACTCGGTCCTTCAGTGGAACCTGAGTCCACCGGCGATGCAGACGGGGGTTAATGCGAGGAGAACGCTCACAAGGACTCCAACTCGCACGGGGAATAGAGACCCGGTTGTGGATTGGATAATCAGGTGTGATCATGTTCTGAGACTGTGGGCCCAGGCTTTTTAGGGATCCACATGCTCAATCATATCTCCTCCAAACATGCCGCTATTCCCTCATCATCGCTCCCTTTCCAATACCTCCAGGTCAATTCTCCGGTACTAATTCTCGATTCGCTTCGCACAATAATGGATCCAAACATGGCCTTTTGTGGTCATTAATTTCCTTCATTCTTCATCAAAAACTGGACCTGAGAGGATCACTTTCTCCACCACTGTGGAAAGCTTTTTTGTGAATTTATTAATTATTCATAGGTTGCACTGGCTGAAGTGAGAGAAAATGTTTCATGGCGAAAACTTCATTGTGCAGACTGGAGATCGATGGGTCGGAAGATGAATAATTTCACGCGTCACGAGTTGCATGACACAACGTCGCAGCAAACGCTTGTAAGAATATTCACACTGCTCGGTATCTTTAAAGCCGATTCTACCTCGGAGGTTGTCCCCTCTCGTCATTGCTGGGGCTCCTCGAAGCCTACGTCGTCGCTATCAGGGCTGCAGACCCCCCTCTGGTTCGTAACTTCGCTGGATCGAAATCCTGACGAGGAAATTGATCCCCTTCCCACGACTTTTTCATACAGACTTACGTGGCTCAACATTGAGTTAGTTTACATACCCTACGATGACTCAAACGGACTTAGCTCCTCAAGGTGCTGTAGACAAGTCGATTGATTCACCTGAACAACACATGGTTTTCGATCTTTCTGGCTCCAGATAAGTGCCAGCTTCTGTACAGACACACTGTCTGAATTTGGATGTGTTTGGGACTACTCAAAGTTCGTTAGGAAAAGTACGCGCATGGTAATCAGTGGTGCCATGTCGTTGATGGCGAGCCTGAAAGCTTCTTAACCTCGAACACACCACGAGGTTAGCGATTGAGGATGGTTGAGAGGCAGGCGGGCGGCACATCTTCAGGGTCTGAATGCAATCGTTCTAGTACAGAGTCTAGTTTGGGAGATCCCAAGAGTCCCAGTACCCATTCGGTCAAGGCGATCATGGGTAGTACAATTTCTGAACTCATCACCAAAGCATAGGTGGCAATCGATCTTAGCGATGTGATCTCCCACTTTCCATGTCCTCGTTGTATCAATTCCACCGGTACCCAGCTCGCAAGGATCGAAGGTCCTCCTTCGCAAAAGCTGGCGCTTTTGGCTTCCGGTGAATTAAATAGTACTTGCATTGATCTGAAGTACTAACAATCAACGCTTTTGCAGGGTGGTTGAATCGATTGTCTGCACCCGACCAATCGGCCAGGAGATGTTCAGAACTAGGGCGAGACGTTGAGGAAAAGAGGTCATGATTGACCGAGGTTGGGATAAGCAGGCTCAAATTAAGTCTCTGTCTGGATTGAAGATGCCACTGCTCGTCAGGGTTACCAATCAGCTCCCCTGCCGTCCATACTGTGTCAGACGCGTCAGGAAGCAAATATTACAGAAATTGTTCAATCAACCAGTATCCAGCGTAGTGGCTTTGTCAATGGCGACGCTACGTTTCTAGAGGAATTTGATGCGCAGTTGACTACTTTCTTGTGCACATTACCGGGTCTATTGTGCCAGCATCGTCGAAACCCTGGACGTGCGAAGGAAATCCCTGTCGCTAGCACAATAACCTCTGTGATGATGACAGCTCGATGCGTCTGTGATGGTAGAAGCGAGGCTGGAGACGATGTTGCTAGGTTTCCGACGCAATAATGGACGGGCAAGGAACTTGACAGGGCAGTGTAGAATCTGTAGGACCAGCTAGCTATGCCCATTCACGGAGCTGGTCGCATGTACCGATCAATCGCAGCGTAGTAACATCGAAGATGAGATCATGAATGGCATCTGTATCAAGCTGAAGGGTGAAGCACAGCAATGGCCGGACGTGGAAGTTTTTGTCCTGCCTTGGAGATGATGCACCTGGTGCCCTTTTTTTTACTGCTGGTTACATGGCCCGCTGCGGCTTGGGTACCTGCAAGGCCGGAGGTAGAGGTGCTGCTGGATGTGAAGGCCGCACTCGACCCACATGGATTGGTCTTAGATTCTTGGCAATCAGGGGTACAGCCTTGCTCCGGCGCTTTTGAGGGAGTTCTTTGTGACTCAGGTGACAAACTGATTCATGACAACCTCGTCAATAATTTGGAATTTTACACTTTAGAAGTTGCTAAGTTGGATGGGATACTGAGGTCACACGACCCGTTTTCCTTGCTCTGAAATCATATGAACCTTGTTTGTTTTCCTGGTGTCAGAGGGGAGAGTTACGAACATTTCGTTGCAAGGGCGGTCGTTGACAGGGTTCATTCCAGATGCTGTGTCGGAGCTCCCAGAGCTATCTGCCCTCTTCTTGCATTTTAATGAGCTGCGGGGCGGCATTCCTGCCTCGCTTTCCTATATAAGGGGCCTTACAGATTTGTATCTAAATTGGAATCAGTTGTCTGGCGCCATTCCTCCTCAACTGGGCCAGCTCGCAAACTTACAAGGTACAACGCGGACCTCGAAATTGTTGCTATCGTCGTCAAGGCTTCCATATTTATATGAATGACACTATGCTGCGAAGTGTCCTGCCGTTTTTCTCCTCACATGCTTGAAATTTATGATCAATTGTCAACTCTGAGTAATGAGCGGAAGAGCTCGATGGGATTAAATTGGCATAGTGGGATCTTGGGACTTGTATCCGAAGAAACAAGCATTAACAATGTAAAGAAATGTATTTTGTACGAAAATTCAGTGCTGGAACTGAGCTGCAACAATCTGGAAGGAGAGATCCCAGCGGAGCTTGCCAGTCTTTCCAACCTCGAAACTTTGGCCGTCAACGCAAATAACCTGAATGGTACGATTTTTTCCACGATTGGCAACATGACCATGCTGCAACGACTAGACGTCAGTAATAACACATTAACTGGCAAAATCCCAGCCTCAGTGGAAAATCTGACAAACCTCGTCTACCTTGATGTATCTCACAACCTCCTATCTGGTCCCGTTCCAACAGGTAAGCTGGTATCTTCTCACCTTTAGCTCTAAAAATCAAGGTTCCTCTCTGATGTCTGTCAACCTGAATGATGTTATCAAGGAATCGTCGGGTATTCTCCACATGGTTATGTCCAGAACAGGTCTTAGAAGTGAACTAATCCAAACGGGATTTATCCAAACAGGGCTGTTTGATCTGCAGCATGGTTTCAAGTACAGCAACAATAGCGGACTCTGCGGCACGGGCTTGAACATATCAAAATGTCCGACCTCACCCTCCAGCTCACTAGAGTCCTCTCCTGCGGAAGCCTCACAAAGTTTCAAGAAAATAATGAGCATTACAACTGCCATCGTTTTCGCAATCGGAGGAAGCGCGTTTCTGATCCTCGTTTACATTTGTTTGAAGCGCCGAAACGCGCATCTAAGGCACGCATTCGACATCAAATCAGACATTAACTCAGGCATCAAGTCTGTGCACAAATCTGCACCCAAGAGAGAGAAATCTGAAAGCATAAACGGAAGCACAAACTATCTCCAGAGCTCGTTCCATGGCAGCACACCGGACTTTTCCATCTTGGGAAGGTCCAGGGTTATGTCGGGTCGAAGCACATCGACCATCGCGTCGAATGGACTCCCTAGCCCCGCGGAATGGAGCTCCTGGATCCATTTGGACGAGCTCGAAACCGCCACAAACTACTTCTCCGAGAAGAACCTTCTGCGGAAGAACTGCCACTCGGCGGTGTATAAAGGAACATTACGAGATGGCACCGCTGTGGCTGTGAAGGCGATATACAACACACGATACTCATTCGGCGAGCTGGACTTTCAGATAGCAATCGAAGCCCTGTTGCAAGTACGGCATGAAAATCTTGTCAACTTCTTGGGATTCTGCTGTTCAAAAGGTGGCTCCGAATGCTTCCTCGTGTACTCGTTCGTGCCCGGCGGCTCTCTGGATCACCATCTCCATGACCAGAGCGAAGTGTTTCTTAACTGGGGCATGCGAGTGAAGATCATTCGCGGAATCGCAAAAGGTTTTGCCATCATCCGCCACACCCATCATCTTCCTGTCATTTTCTTAACATTATCTGAACTAGGTCATGATAAATAAATAAATAAATAAAGAATAGTGTTCATATGGTGATGTTCATCTTCTTAAGATCTTTTCGACTACGCATGGCAGGACTCGCGCACTTGCACGAAGGCATGACGGAGCCCATGACGATGGTCCACCAAAACCTCTGGGCCGGCAACATCCTGCTCGACAAGCAAGGCAACGCGCTCCTCGCAGACTACGGCTTGTCCGACATAGTAGCAGAAGAGGTGATGTACGCAACCCACAAGACACTAGCAGCGCTGGGTTATCTAGCACCGGAGTACGCCTACACAGGCCAAGTCACCGAGGACTCGGATATCTACGCCTTCGGCGCCCTGGTTCTGGAACTTCTCACGGGCCACCGCCCAGTGTTCTTCGTCAAGGCGACGCGCACACTCGTCAGCACGGCCACATGGGTACACCCGCTGCTGGAGCTTGGCAAAGTCCGAGAGTTTGTGGATCCAAAACTGGAGGCGAATTTCTCCCTCGCGGGTGCTGCAGGGCTAGCTCACATCGCGCTCCAGTGCATGTCGGAGGATCCCGGCGCGAGGCCCAATATGGTCGACGTCGTGCGTCGACTGCATGCTTCCGAGGGATGGGCAGACATGGCGATCGATTCGTTTCTGTTCACGGCCACTGCTCCCAGCGGCCGGCAGCTCTCGTTCTCGTACGCGGAATCGCTTCACCAGTGTCGGTGATGGTCTCGATGCCCATAGATCAGTCGCGGAGTCGGTGATAATGCTTCGACCGACACTGATTGCTCTCAACTGATCAACACTTCGGTCGCTGAAATAGGGTTAGGGTTTCTCCGCTCAGGCTGATGATGAAAGGCTTGAATCCCCTGTATATTCATGAACCTTTGGCACATTATGGGTATTAGACAAGGAAGGGAGATGTTACTTAGTAAACTTTTCAATTAAAATCAAGGTGAGTTAATAAAGAAATAATAATTGAATGAGCAATTGATGTCCAAAGTTGAAGAAGATTTGGTTTTACCAAAGAATTTGATGTATTGGTTTTTAGTTCTAAAGTTAGGACAAGTCTACATGTAGATTTGTGTAACTCAATGTGTCTTCATTTAACATTCTCTTTGTTCTATCTTTGTCTTTTCTTCATAGCAAATTATATCTTTTGGTGGATTTCTTATTAATACTATGTCATTGGAATCTTATTTCTCTTCAAATTTTTTATCCATCAAGTCTCCTTCTTTTAAGCCTTTTATCAATCCAACCATTGTATAATTCAATTCAAATTACTTGTTTAGAGTAACATGTCTAATTATTTTGTCAAATTAATTGAACTATTTTTTGCTTCAAATCCATTTCATTGGATTAGATCTAAGCATAAACACTGACAATCTTTGATAAGTTTTTAGTTGTGTTTTTGAATAGAACATAAATTCTATTTGCTTGTTAGTTTTAAATTAATGATGGATTTTTACAAGGATTGGTTAAACATATTTATTAAGCACATCTAACTTGTAGATTAAAAGAATTATAATATTAAAATTATATATATATATTTAAATTCTACAAAAAAGTACATCCAATACTTTTAATACCAATCTTGTAACATCAATCTTTAATTTTCTTATTTGATATTATCTTAATTTTAATTGCTAATTTAATATACATCAAGGCTACATTTTAATGATATATAATGTCATTTAAAATAACTCATTATTTCTCTATTAAAGATGGATTTAACAATTTATGTCTCATTCTAAAAATAAAAGAAATAAAATTTTATATTATTATTTGGATTTATTTTATTTTAAAACAAATTGCCAATTGGATAGAAATTCCTAACTAGGATGAGGGATAAGGGAGCTATATGATATGTAATGAAGATTTTGTGATTGTAGCACAAGCACCAAGTGGTACTAAATCAAACTCTTTTACTATGGACTTGCTATTATATCCATTACTAGTGCAAATATGTATTAGATATTACAATAGACCAAATTCTAGTTTTAACAATATAAATATATATTTGTAAAATTGATTAACAAGAGAAGGCATGTACAAAATATAGCAATAATTGAATTATGAATTTCTAAAAGAAACTTAAACCTCCCTCAAACTTGTTACAAATTCTAATTTTTATTGGCCACAAATAGTTCTAGTGTAATATGTATTAAAAATAGGGCAACATTGTGATATTTTATATTATATACTAATTTGAAGTTTTTATTTTGTATTGTGTGTATCCATTGTTGTTATCCATCATATGTTTTTTTAATAGCATTGTATATGGTCTTGTTTAGTAGAAGGTTTCTAAAAAGAATAAAGTGCACATCTTGTATAAATGCTCGAAACAATTCATCTTTATTAATTGTGTTGATTATACACAAATTTAACAAATATTTTTTTTATATCTACCAATCAATCAAAAAAATCTAGAAATATATATTTTTTAAATTATTTATGTAATTCTATATGTTATAAACTATTCTTTGTAGGATTCTCTCTTAATAATATATATTACATCTATCTACATAAGATTATTAATCCATCCACCTTTGTTATTTTTTTCTTTTTTCTTTTATTTTTATTTTTTTGTTTTATTTCAAAAATTTATATTTTCTTTCAAAAAAATTTATATTCATAAATGTAGAAAGCAAAGGCATAAAATGTTGCCATTAACATCAATTGTTGTCTCTACTTTCAAAAATGGCTTGAGACAAAAGATGGTTGTAGTGGATTTTTTTATTTTTTATTTTTATACAAAACAAGATTTATCTAATGTTTTATATTAATTAGAAGAATAAGAAAAAAGCTTCTTAGATCCTCACTTTCTTGGAACAATGTGCACATAACATACAATCACAAAAGAAACATACAATTCAAAATTGTTCCTCTAGCTAATAATTTGCAACCACATACACTAAGGGACTTCTTTGTAGGATCCTATTATTCTATCTATTTTTTATTCCAATTTATATCCTTATCATGCTTTTGACCATCCATGATTTGTCCTGTTGTTGCAAGAATGTTGCATAATTACTTGGTCATTTCTCCATTTTATTACAAGCGACTTTCCATAGAATTCTGATTATGACAAATGTGTCATCAGAATGCCATGGCAGTCAGGCTCTTCCCACTAAGGGTGCGTTGAATTGGACCTAAGACTAGATTCTAGGGTTCAGCTCAACGAAAACCATTCAACTTAACCTGAACCCTAACGCAAGATTCCTGAGACCAGACCAGACCTGACTTGTTGCAGCATGGATTGTTCATCGACCCTAGTAGTTGATCTGCTTCCCAGAGCAGTTTTGACCAAGTATGACCTCTGTTTTCTATTGGGTTAGTTAGGTTTGATTGATGATTAAGTGCGTGATGAGAATCACCTGTAGCAAAGATCCTGCTTCGAAGCGAAGCCTCACAGTTTCTCGAGTGGGTCATCGTCGCAGATGTCAATTACAATTCCAACTCTAACTGAGCCATGCACACAAGCAGGTCTCGCTGTTACAGATTGTCTCGCATATTTTTTTGGAAGTTTGTGGGTTCAGTGACCATGGGATGGTGTAGGTCGATTTTTAGTTTGGATGCTCTTTCCATTCATGTGTTTAGCGATGCACAGCTTTTGACGTGGTTCCTCCACCAGCCAGTGGTCGCCGTTTGGAATTGTGATTTCGAGAATAGTGCTTACAAGCATTTCCATGCTCTATTAGTTTTAGAAAGTCAGTTCTATTTGGATGCCGCATGTGGTGTGTCATGTCGGATTCCGTATGTACATTACATTCTTTACAGTGTTCCTATCGTGTTGTGTTCTGGTACCTTATCCCCTACAAAGCACTGTTGGTCAGGTTTGGTCCCTGCAATCGGATTTATGAAAATTCAAGTCGTTGTTCGTTCGCGGAGGTTGTTGGAAGATTGCATGAAGCGTATGATGGTTTTAAAAATTTTGGGTGCAGAGTGGGAACGCACTTCAACTTGTGAGATAGAACTTCTGTACAGACAACATAATTTTAGGTGTACACCTGAAATTGTTGTCACGTTACGTACATTTCCAAATTTGTTTTATCTATTATATATATATATATATATATATATATATACATTTATTTATTTACACACACACGTATAGGAGACACAACCTACATATTTGTTCTTCAATCATTTTTATACATTATCATGTGAGGCATCTTGATTAGGAACTATTGTGACATGGATGAAACCCTGAGTTGTGAAGTTTTGTATTTTGTTGCAGTCACCATTGTAAGGTCGGAAGCTTCGACCATTTGAGCTGGCCAGCTTAGTTCTAGGTTTTACGCCGTCCTGCTGAACACTAAGTCATGTTGTTTCCCAATTCTGTGTTTTATCGTGGTGTAACGAGCACCCTCAACAGGATTTTCAAATTGGTGAGGCTGATGATGACGAAACAGTGCAGTGCTGAGGACATCAACGTGAAGCCCTTAATTAGAACTTCAGGTACTAAGTTTAGTCCAATGTCCAGATCACTGAACGAAGGTACCGACATCTGACGATTTGCGTTAGCTCACACATTCAGCAACTCCATACGCAAAATAACATCTAATACTGCAATTAGAGACTAGCAACTACTAACAACTACTTGCGTAAGGCTTGAGAGTATTTTTGTGTTCGAAGCAACATGCTTTTCATCAGGCAGGAACAAACATAAAACGGCGACTAAGTGCCGCTTCACATTAGCTAACCAAACTTATAAATAACAGTGCAAGATTTAGGTCAAGAAGAGCTGACTTTGGCATGGCCCACGGTTGAGAGTGGCCTTTTTAGATTAAAAACAAAATCTTGAAATAGAATTTCTTCCTCCGGGTTAGTTTTCTATATATATATATATATATATATATATATTATAAAGACGTATATATATTTTATAAAGATATATTTTATAAAGATATATTTTATAATATATATATATATTTATATATATTTTATAAAGATGATATTTTTTCAAAGGTCCAAAGGCCGGTCCAATTGCTTTACTAATGATGCAAGTAGATTTTATACTTTATTAAAGTGGATTTGGCCTCAACTCCCACTGTACCGTAAAGTGACCCTAAGCTTTGGATGGAGATCCTGAATTCGAAATGAAATGGAGGAAGGCGAAAAGGTGAAATGATTATGTGCTTGACTTCATTCTGCATCTTTCAAAGAGTCTTTTCCTGCTGCACCCAGATCGACAACTTTGTGGGGACGTTCCAATCACCAAGTAAAATTTTGTGAACGTCATGATTTGATGGAATGTAAGAAAGTTGCTGCGCTCTTTGTGAGGTGACACAGATTGCAGTGGGCCGAAGATTGATAACGTAGCTCAGTTGTGAAGCTTGAAACAAAGCATTCAGCAAGGTACTCTTGCACAACGCTGATCATTGATATGTACAGTGTGTGTTTGAGGGTGGTGAGGGAATCAATCTACTGACTGAAAGCCACTGACTACAAAACTCGTGGCGCTAGTTTCAGTCTACTGCTGTACACGTCCCTTTACTCCCTTTGCTTGCAAGGTTGATTTCTACTCGATAGGCCATAACTGCGGGATGTTGAAGCACTCGGATCTGTTGCCTAGACCAACGATAAGGCTCATCTCCAAAGTTGGGCACAAAAAGATGTCCATTTACTACGGTGTCCTTTGAAAAGCCGCCACATCGAAACAGAGCAAACACACCCGGTTGCATGCACAACGTCCAAAACACCCACAATCCAACCTAATCCCTTGCACGATCGCTCTCATAGAAATGCGCCTCAGGTTCGAGGGCAAACGCTTCCTGTCTTCCACGGAGAGCGTCAAAATTCCAGAATACTACTTAAACCAATATTGCAGATGAGCTTCAGAAGCACCACAACCTTGACTCGTAAGCCGCAGCATCGTGTGCCTCGGTGGTCAGGTACTCGGCCCTAACTTGGTCGTTGTAGAAGGTGGCCAACACTGGGTCGACTGTGAGCTCGGGGAAGGCGTACGAGTGCTCAGGGTCCGCATGAGCTGCTTCCATGTCCCCGAACTCGGCCTTGATCCATTCCTCCACAGGGACAACGTCTACGTGGGAGCTGCATTTTGTAACTTGGTGACTCTGGTCGATGTCCTCTGCTTCATCGTCGGAGCTCATCCCCGAGGAGGAATGCAATGAGTTGAGTGGAGTGCTCTCGAACGATGGAGTGACTGAGTTACTGACCATGGCGAGGGCACTCGCAGGCAGAATGCAAGCCGCTGCGGCTGCCGCGGCTGCAGCTTGAACGTCTCGCGGGGAGGTGCAGCGTTGGACGCCTTGAGGAGGGGAGTCTGGGAAATTTAGTTTCACCGATTGTCCTCTCAAGCACACAGCGGCAGCGTCGTAAGCTTTGGCTGCCATTTCCGCAGTCGGGAAGGAGCCCAGCCAAATGCGTGACCTCTTGTTCGGTTCTCTGATTTCAGACACCCACTTTCCCCACGTCCGCTTTCGCACACCCTTGTACACTTTCGGGCTCCCAGAATGCAAGGATACTGGTTTGTCGAGCTTGGAGGAGGATTTCTTAGCTATGGAGTAAGCGTTGAGCTTCAGAGATTCTAACAGATTGCCTCCTCGCTTCGCATGCAGAGACGAAATCGCTACTTTCTCAACCATAATTGTCAAGAACCTAACGGCCAGCAAGTTCAAGAGTTTGAGTTGAAATAGAACAGAAACAAATTCGTATACGAATGACGGGCCAGCAAGGTTCACAACCTAAATCACTTCATTAGTACGCCCTCAAACTTTCTTCATGCACAAGAATGACTCTTAATGAATGCACTCTTCTCAAGTCACACACCTTAGGGAAGACAGAGCTCTACTTGAAGTCAACAAATGCGATAAATACATTCACTGCGAGCGCAGGGTTTTAAACTGCTCCAGAACAAAGTCAATTCCTCACATAATAACTTTCAAGCTGGAGTGCACAAGACACACAGCAAGAGACAAACGCCTTTGGCAGTTGAATTCTCACCCATCTCACGACAGCACTGATTCAGCAGTAGCTGGATTATATGAAGGCCGTGATGATGACAACCAAGCGCAACACGGTGAAAGAATCTTCCCTCATCCTCCAGTGCTCTGGGGCAACATGTGGAAAGCCAGGGAAGCAAACAAGGTCTCAACCGCGTCGAACCAAGCTGTTACGTAACGCCACAAACAGCAAAGATTTGGTTAGATCAAATGTAAAGGAGGATGTCCCCTCCACATGCCACTCTATCTCCTCATTTGGGGTCAAGTAGTGACAAAGCTCACCTTTTTGTCTAATGAATCATACCGCCAGCAGTCTTTCCAAGTTTAGCCTCAGTCCAGGATTGACGCCCTAGGCCCAGGGGATGGCATTTTCCAGATCAGCGGTGGCGAGGTGGGGGCAGATAGGCCCCTCCACTCACACCCAGTACGAAGCTATCGGATATGACACGTCTCGTCGCGTCATAGATAACTCGGGATCATTGGGATCATAACCCTTTGCAAGTGGGGCAAATCATGCCACACTCCGCAGCTCGAAAATGTCGTCAACTACTTCCAGCCCGCGATCCGATTGATAACGGTGGCAACAACATGATCAACCATTCCTCCGCAGCGTAGAGGCATTTAATTCTCACACGCTCTACTGATATCGTCCCCCACCTGAACCCATGGGGCCTCAACTGCTGCAGGTTTGGGGAACCGATTCTCTGGCGGGACGCGGTCAAAAGCAACTAGCAATACGACTCACAACCGGGTGCAGGGAATGTGGACGTTCTGTGTGGCGTCCCGGCTTTCATGGAAATCAGGGCATTAAGCGTGAGTGACAACGATCCAGCAGTGGATTTCTGGAGAAAACTGGGATGCAGCAAAAAGATCTCAATAGGGGGTCGGAATGGTCAGATCTGCACCCCACAAACACATAGTCCGCTTCGATCCCACCCTCCAGAAAAGACTGACTGACCCTTCTGCATTCGATCCCCCCGCCAAGTAAGACTGGCGCTGTAGCTTCAAGATATGTCTCACGATTCTTGGCTTTTTCTGTCATGGGCCGGAGTCGCGCTGCTGCTTCCGGTGGTGGCGGCCTGCGCCGCTACCGTATTTGGCTCCCCTTGGATGGAATGGTATCTACAACTATCAAAACGACTTTATCACTGTGTTACGATGTTATTTCGAGATCCTTATTTGCATTCAATGTTTCTGAGAGATTAAACATACGTTTATATATATATATATATATATATATATATGTGTGTGTGTGGGTGTGAAGATATCTGTATGTGTATGTTTACATGTATGTGTATGTTTAAAGATAAGGAGTTAAGTGGTGAAAAAAATGGCAGGGTAGGGGCAGAGTTTTTCGAGTTCTGAATCCACTTGTGGTACAGAAAAAGGGCCAAAGCTGGCAGTTATGGTGAGATACTTTGCAACCCCCATGGATGATTTTATTTTTATTGTTTTTATTTTTATTTTTAAGAATTTACTTTTGGGTACTTTCAACATGACAGTAGATGGGGGCCCGATTCTTTTCACACACATGAAAAGCTGACAAGACATGCTGCTTTTGCAAGTAGCACTTGACCTCATGGGCAATTTGTCATCCAAATTGACGAACATGAACAGTCTTTCATTTTCTTTCTTTTTCCTTAAGAGCACTTGTTTGGAATCATTCCAATGTTGGTCCCAGCTTGCTGCATCCTTATAGGAAGTGGTTTGCAAGTACATGAGATCCAAAGAAGGATAATGAAGTGCTTTTTTTTGTGTTGAATTATTTTGCACGCTGAGTGCCCAATGTGCAAGTGGTTCACCACACAAAGCCCCTTGCAAATTGGAACCCATGTCTAGAAACCCAGTACTGATCTCACACAGGGCAGTGTTAGTGTGCTTGCCTTGCATGCCAGATATCACATATATTCCCCATATTCCCACTCTTTTACAATGTGTCCACTGTTATAGTTTGGTAAATTTACCACATCCACCCTCCATTTGTTGCCACTTGTCTTGGATGCTTCTAGACAAAAACTTTTTGTAGCTGTTGACAATTCTTGTGTCAAGTCTTTGCATAGACTATTAATTGATTAATTGTATTCCACAATGTACACAACTAAATAAATAATGCAATCTAGCCTTTCTTTGAATTCCATCCTTCTAGACCAACAGTAGAAGTTGTACAATTGGAAAAAATATCTACACTTGCCATGTACAAAAGTCTCTTTGTAGATACTTTTGTATAAAATAACACATCACTATGAGGATATTAAGTTTGAAAAGGTGTTATGTTCACACAACCCAATACAGAGTCTTCTTCTCTCATTAAAGAATCAGATATGTTTGGTGATAATTCCAACACTTGGTTTTGGTTTTAGTTAATTTGTTTGTTTTATTTTGTTTCATTTTGTCTTTTTCCCTTAAGGTCAATGTAACTATTTGCAACAAAACTTTAATAACTTGGATACTAATCTAACTTGGATGCATGTTAGAAGTGCAAAACTGGATTGAAAAGGCACAGTGCGGAAAGAACAACAGGTGTCATATCTTCATTGCATGAATTGCTAAGAGGAATTCAATGATGTAAAATGCCCCTTGAAACATGGAAAACTGTTAATGTGAAATCACAACAGATCCACAATTTTAATAGGCAGAAAGGTATGACGTAAAAATATCATCAAATCTTTAATCTCATTATATCAAAAAATATATATATATATAGATAGATAGGATTGTTCCCAGTTTGATTGACGGAAGTTCTACGTCGAAAACGGATCGGCACCTTAGGCCACGAATCCAGGAAACGGACGTGGCGATAAACCTCCGTTCCCAGTTTCCGTCCACAAAGCTGTTAACGTGTCGACGTCGCGTCGGGTCTGTCCAGAAATAGGTCGTGGACCCCGCCGAAGTCGCCAGATCCCCGTCTGCGCTGACGAGGCACAGCTCAAATCCTTGACACACCCCGAGCTTTGAGTCGAACATCCTCTCCCGTTCTGGACACTCGGTTGGGGACAAGACCTGCGAGCCCCGCGTCTAGATTCGCAGAACTAACCTGGAGCCGGACAGTCACTTTGACTGAAATCATATCGTGTAGGGATCACGCTGGAGAGTATCCATCGCTGTAATCCGCAATAGCTAAGTTGTCGTCCTGGTGTATAAAAGAAGCCGGTACTTGTATGAGAGTTGCGGAGTTGTTACTCGTCCGCTGCCTCAAGGTTTCTTAATTTGTTGTAGAGGTTCCGTAGTTGGATTGGCAGAAGTTGCCTGGATCGTGTCTGTGAATTGTGAATTCCGAGACGTGTGGACTACGACATTTGCAATTCGATATAAGTAGGTCTTTCCGGGTTTCATCCCCTGTGCATATCCCTCGACATTGCCTTTGGTTCCTCGGTGGGAACTTGAATTGAAAAGGCCTGAGTTGAACTGAGAGATGTTTGAATTGGAATTGAAGGTTTGGGAGATTAGAGAAGTGATCGGGATCGGAAGTTTGTAATCTAGGGTTGTGTGATTGTGTTTGAATTGGAAAGGGGGTGGAAGGGATTTTGCTTTACAGCCATGGTAGACAGGAATAGGACCCAGAGAGGTGTGTTGAGCGTCATGACAGGTGCACCTCATTACCTGTGTCCAGTGAAGAAGCATCAGCAATTCTCTTTGAAAAAAGGAGAGAACCTTGCGAGTCCGAAGTACAGAGGAGTTCGTATGCGGCAATGGGGAAAATGGGTTTCTGAGATTAGGGAGCCGAACAAGAGGTCCAGGATTTGGTTAGGGTCATTTCCGACTGCGGAGATGGCAGCGCGGGCGTATGATGTTGCCATGGTTTGTTTGAGAGGTCCTTCTGCTATGCTGAATTTCCCTGATTCTTCTCCTCAATCTGTTCCAAAATGTCGTACTCCGAAAGAAATTCAAATAGCCGCCGCTGCAGCAGCTGCAGCAGCTGCAGAGCCTTGCATTCCTGTGGCTTTACCTATAAAAGAAGAGGCACAATCTCTTGAATCACAACTGAGGAGCATTAAGAATGAGACTAATTTGTCACCTAAGTCGCACTCAAGATTCGCCGAGTCAGAGAATTCTGGTACCTCTGGTGAAAGGTCTTGGAAAAGCGCATCAAAATCTGATGTTACCCACGATGAGGAGCTTGATTGTACAGGGGAGTCTTCTCCTCCTCCAGCCGCTATTGAGGACGAATATGTCAGTCTGGAAGAAGTGGAATTAGCCTGGGTCGGTATGAGGGTCGATGACATTAATCTCATTGATTTGCCTCCATTGGAAGATTTTTCCGAGGACTGTCCTCAGTTAATGGCGAAAACCGACCCTGGACGTCGGAGTCTTCCTCAATATTGTCGTCGATTCTCGAGTAAATTTGAACATGTTGACAACATGCAATACGTTTACGACGTGTTTACGATGTAATGGGCATTCGCGGGTCTATTGACCAGGCTGGACTAGTTTACAACAGAATCTGAATCACACCCAGTGAGATGACATTGGGGTGAGAGTCTTCGATCAGAACCCATTTTTGGAAACATGCCTTCAAAGGTGCAGACTGCGGAAGCAACCACAGAACAGAATCTATTATTATAGAACAGTGTAGACACAACACTGAACCGAGGGGCTTAGCTATTTGCCTACACGTAGGAGATGAATCTTTTGTAAAAATTGTGCTAATGTCACTTCCAACTCATTTTTGACACATTTAACCAATTTTGTGCATAGTAGTTCGAAGATAGTAATATTTGAGACACATCAGAACAGGTTGTGTGCCCAGTGCTCAGATGATTATTCATCAGGAATTTTTGTTCTCTGTTCGAAAAGAGAAGCTGAAAATAAATATGTGACGGCATCCATTGGATGACGTAATTCTTCACCTATTTCCGTGTCGAATCTGATTAATTGTTACAACCAGATTTAATATGTTATCAGTTTTGATAAAGGAGTTGTTGATTGCTTCGTGTTATGTTGACTCTTTGCTTGTCATTTGTACATTCCGATCCCTGGCTCCTGTGTCTTAATCGTTCTGTACGCCAAGGTTCATCTGCCGTTCGAGTCTCACTGGTTTTACTACTTTTTGCGGATTAAAGCTTCTTCATCAGATGTTTGCAGTCGATAGATATCATGATTTCGATCATGTGCATTGTGTTCCTTCACAGCCAGAATGATTTGCTCAAGTATTTCCTAATCTATCGCTCATGACATCTCTTCCTGTGAAATGTTGTGTCGAATGCTGCGAACGACTTCTCTAACCAAGACCTAGTTGGTTCGTGAATGCTTCTTCTCTTCTAACAATCCAGACAGGATGTTTGGAAACGCGGAAACTAAGTGCCGGTTAGAGTGATTTTTGTGGGGGGGCAACTTCGCTTTTACCAGACTACTTCGTTATGTCCCGTGATTGAGGGTCGTCACTGTCACGCATGTGAGAGACGCATTTATGAGGATCAACAATGCAAGGAAGAAGTACCAACCTTTAGAATGCTTTTGTCCGGGTCTACCCATGCACTTCTATCGTCCACTCCCTCAGTCAGATGTGTCTCAACAGCTCCTTGCCATGACCCAAAGTGTCCTTACCTGCAGTGAACTGTACTCTATGGATGCAGACGCCACAAAAGTTACACTCTTGCTTGCACATAACTGCTCACCTAACTCCTCGTCTTCACGGTAGCTGCAACACTTCCATCAAGTTGCAGCCTGCACTCATACGACACACGATTGAGCTGGGTGCAAGCACAAGGGGTATTCACATCAATACTTGTGAAGACGAGTAAGAAGTACACATTGTTGAATTTATTGTGGGATTCACAGATTGGTATCTTGAAAACTGCAGTGTCGTCTTCGGCCAAGTGGGTGGCAACCGACAAAATTCCAAGTTGGGAAGGTCGCATTAGACAATGACCCGGATCTGTGGGTGTCAGAGGCATCGATTGGTGGGTGGAAGGGTCCACCAATTCCCAGATAGCCACCCCATGTCCATCAGATTGAATTTCTGAAAAGAAAAGGAAAAAATATAAATAATTAAACTCCTAATTTTTTTAATGGTCATCCACATCATACACTGTTGTGGTCAGAAGATTTAGAAATATTTTGTCGTGACATTAACATTATATAATTCACCCCTGAAATTATCATAGATGACATAGAATATTTTTAGCATGGATCTAGGCTATGGATCCAGCAGCATCATTTGGTCAAAAAGAGTTTCGTCAAAAAGCGGAAGGAGTAAATCTATATTCTTCTGAATGCCCTAACTTTTATCTGTTTAACGTATCCAACGAACTCCATGGGTCTTGTATTCCGGTCACATCCTTGAAACGATTCTGACGAATGCAAGTGAATTTCCAGAAAATCGTCAAGTCTTTCAACACCTATGCAGAACACAAGCACTTCTGGTGTGTATCCCTAAAGAATTGTGCTGGCAAACAGAACACGTACTTTACAAAGAATTTTTTCTACCACAGGATTAAACTAACAGATGTAAACTTATTACTCGATCCTTTCATGGCCTTCCTGAAAAAATCACAAAAGTGCCCATGTTGAACAGGGAGGTGTAGCAGAAAATCAATCTTGCAGAGCTCGTCCAGTTCGTGAACCATATGTTTGTCCAGACCATCTTCATAAGCCAAGGATAGTTGACCTCGTGTGATACTGCGATTTTTTATCTTCAGCAATTGGGAGAGTTTTCTGTTCGCCGCTATTAGAGGCAGACCAACCATTTGTCGATAGTAGTTAAGTTTGATGACAAGATGAGGCTAGTCCCGTTCTCTGGGGAGGCAAGGTGAGTACCACTGAGTAAATCCCTCCAGCAGATCGTCGCGTTGTGCAAGCAGAACAGCCACCTTTTGATTCAAATCAATCACAGCTGCTGCATTTCCCGGTCGAAACGAAGTGATTAATTCCATCAACTCCTTGTGCAGGGAGTTGTCTGAAGTCGAGAGAGCTATTACTTTGTTCACAAACTTAATCGCTTCGTCATACCGGTACCAGTCGGGAAAGTACACCTCAGGCTGATTCTCCTCGTGCAAAGGCAGTGGGATCTCGAAACCTTGCTGAAGAAACATATTGAAGCCGCTGATCAATTGCAGGTGTTGAGGATGGCGTTTGAAAAGGTTCTTCATGCGATGACTTACAACAGGTTCCACTAGCACATAAATGTTGCGGTCATTCATGTCGATATATCGTCGTAAGTCCCCCATGACCTTCAGAAACGTTTCTAGGCTCTCCGCGTCGCCCGTGAACGCATTTTTGACGGTCATCATGTAATTTCTTACAAGAAGCACGAGGTTTAGACTATCCATGGTCCCAGGGTCGTTAGAATGCATGAAAATTTTGCACAAAAATCCGACGGACAAAGTGGAGGATAACTAGCAAGAAGGCGCGCAGCATACTCTATCGTGTAACGCGGAACTGGAGGGAAAAAAGCTGGTGCCGCAGCTTCAGGCGTGGATTTAATGCGAGACGCAGAATGTTCCATTCCCTCGAGGCTGTCGTGTCTCGAAGGCGGGGGTTAGACATCCTCTCCCGCAATTTTTTTTACATTTTCAAATATTCGAATTACGTGAAAACTTCGAGGATGCTGCGCTGGCGGAATTACACGGAAGGCTGCGGGGGTTTACAGGCTTCTGGAGGAGCGACCATTAGATTATCAAAAGATTTAAAAAAATTATGAGAGACGAAAAATGTGTGTGTATATATATATATATATATATATTCATTTATTATTAGCAATTCAAGCGTGTATGTTTGTATGGTGTGATGTTGTATTTTATCAATTTTGATCTGGTGGAAATAAGTGGATTTGTGTAAGTGGTGGTTTAGTCAAGTAATTTTTGAAATCTTGACTACAATCTAAGAATATATGAGTTTATATCCCATTGCTATTATGGAATCTGTCACGTTATTTAATAATTACATTAAAGTGATGTTTTGTTTCTTTAAATAGGATATAGAATGTTTGATGATTATTTCTCTAATGTATCATAAATTTATTATTTTTTTAATATTTTTATATATAATTCATAAAAATACACCATAAATCAAAATCAAAAAATTTTTGTGATTATATTTTATATATCTTCTTGTAATAAATTTTGTATGGCTGTATAATTTTTTATATATTCATATAATTATAATTATCATTTTTTATAAGTGTGTATCATATCATATATATATATATATATATATATATATGTGAAAGCTATTGTGTTTGCCCAAAATATATCTATTTATATATAAAATAAGTAGTTTTTTTAAAAAATTATTAACATCATTGCTACAAACTATCTCTACTTGTCACTATTGCTAATATTGATATCATCACTAATGTTGCTAACTATTAATGCCTATCATTGATGTAAGTATTGATGTAAGCATTGATATAAGTATTGATGTAAGCATTGATATAAGTATTGATGTTGATAAAGTAATAAATCACATAAATATATTCCACTAATATTACAATAACATATGTATATATATATATATATATATATATTAAACACATATACTTCCAAGCAAATTAAAAATAAGTATTATTCATAATAATAATTTATTTTTTTATATCTTAAACTTTTTATAATTTTTTTTTGTTTATCAAGATATCAAAATCTAAAAATAAAATCTTCTTTATCTAAATTATATATATATATATATATATATATATATAAGATTCTAATATAAAATTTATTTTTTTATGTTGATAAATTATTTTTTGATATAAAAAACTAATGTTATACATCAATGATTTGCTTTAACATATTACTTCTAAAACATAACAAGAGGTCCCAATGCCACTAACTAACTAACTAACTAACTAACTATATATATATATATGTATATAGTTCCAAAGGGTTTCATACACATTCTATTCCATCATATTATCTACAACAATAACACTTGGTATTCCCATAAACAACATTCCATTTCTTTTGATAAAAAAATTACTTCAAAATATAAATTATTCATAAAGGATTAGTAAAAATCTCTGCACTTGATTTTTACATAATGAGTAGTCTTTCACATTAACCTCTTTCTTCTTCTTCTTCTTCTTCTTCTTTTTTTTCTCTATATTTTCATGTGGTTGGTATCAACACAGATGTGGTGTTCACACATGGACCTGATCACCAAGTCTGCAAACCAGATCCTGGGACTTGGTACACTGTTGGCACATTGCCCAGTACCACAGTGTGGTGGTGTGAATGCACACCAACTTGAGTTTGCAAACTCAATACTGCCTGTGCAAATAAGCTGCATTAAAAACATAGGGATGCATCGCAGAGTCCACACGGCTTCACAAGGATCACAGAACTAGGGCACTATCACTTTGACACATAACCATGTCCTGGTGACTCATTGTATTCCTCGCAGCCCTAATCCAGAATCCTTCCCTCTTGTATCAAGTCACCAAACAACATTAACCCTTCAAAGCATGTGTGATGTGCCTATTTTGATGGTAGGAGGGGTGGTGGTCCATAGCACAAACAGACTTATAACTTTTCTAGCAATTAGAAGTTAAGTTGAAGTTAAGTTCTTGCAAATTGTGTATGTAAAAGTGAGAATAAAGCCACCTTTACAATTGTAAAGTTTTTTTGGGGTCTTGTTTATCTCATGACTTGCATGTTTTCTTGTGTTTTGATATAGTATTTTTTCTTGTTCCCTTATTATATTTATCAATATTTTATTTTTAGTACCTCTTTGTACAGAAAGATCTCATCATTGTTGATGTGTCAAATTGTATCCTTGATAGTAGGTGTTCAACAGAGATCCTAATGTAGATCCAGGTTTCAATCCTCAATCCATGAGAGCAGTGCAAAATTAGTAAAAAAAAATACATATCATAATGTCAAAGACAATCTCATTTTGTTTGTAATGGTAGATGCCCAAGTTGAAAAGTTGTAGAGAAAAAAATTGCTTATGAGTTGTTGTTGTGCTTCCATTGTCCCAAAGTTGTTGTTACTGTCCAATTTAATATCTAAAGTGGGGTCCATGTAAATCAATGAATTGTTGTAGTGGACAAGAAGGTAAATGAGAACCTCACTCAAAGTCCCCAAACTGCATATAATGTATGAAACTCATGAAATGTTTTGTTTGATTTGTTTGTTTTTTTTAAAAGCATTTGTAATTAATTTCACATTTGAACAGTGGATGAACATTGTTTGCTAGGCTGCATGAATGAAAGCTATGAAGCTTTTAGATATCATGTATGTTTTGAATACCAAAACTAAAATACTTCTGTGTTAATTTTATGCTTATCATGATCATTGTTATTATTTTGTAGTACAAGTTATTATGATACAAGTAAAAAAAATGATTTTTTACTTGGTACTACTACTGATGATTTTTTACTTGGTACTACTACTGATGATTTTTTACTTGGTACTACTACTTTATTTATTACATAATTTGTGATTTAGAGAGTTTAATTGTGATATTTTGTCAAAAAATCTAATAGATTTTTAATGGTTAACAATTTCTTAGAAAAAATTCAGCCAAGAATTGGAAAATTTCATTTTAACTTATTTATCATATTGAACATGACTTAATGTTAACAGCTAAATAAAAAAAAAATATGACATTAAATATTTAGAGTTTCTAATAGCATAAAAATCAAAATTATTTATCTAATTTATATATGTATATATGCATGCACTATATGTGCTATTATGCATAAACAGTATATTTTATATGAAAAGATTCTTTTTAATTCATAGCACCATAAGTTCCATTTACCACATTGACTAACTTTACTTCATTTTTGCTCATGTATATAGAAAATTGATGGCATTTAATGGTGTTTACAATGTAGAAGTAAAGCTTTCATGTTTGCTTCTACATTGGAGACATCATTGACATTGTAAACATCTCCAAGTGAACTCATTTTTTTTGCTTCAGAAACATCTCCACAAAAATTCCCTTTCCTTGCATGCAAACTCCACATGAAATGCATGATATTTCAAATTCAGGTCCATGAAAACCTCACTCAAAGTGCATGTAGTTCCTCTACCAATAGGAAGGCTTGTTTATCTCTTTGATTTTTCTCCCAAAGGGATTTGTTGTCATCCTACTTTGTTACGTTTATCTCTTCACTTTATCTCCCAAGAAATTTTTTGTCATCCTAATTTATCATACTCAGCTCTCCAATTTATCTCCCTACAGTTTATCTTTGTAAAATCACCCACAAGTCTTCATTGAATCAAACAAGCCATTGGTTACTTTTTTTTGAAATTTTGCTGATCAATATAATGTATTACTGTTATTATTGATAGAGTTACATTGAATTCATGTTTTGTCCTTGTAATTTCATTTAATTTTTTACGTTTGAAAGCAGAAAATAAATAGTTATGGATTTCTGATTTTAATAATGTTATGATTAAATAAAGGATTTTCTTGACTGTACTAATTTTGGGGATGAAATTCGTTTGATACTGTATTGAACCTGTACAAGTGATTAAAATTACACTGATATAGATTCCACCTTGCTAAGCATATTGTAAAACACAGGACATGTTAGTTTAAGAATTTTATTTATAAGAAATTACATATTACATGTAAATAAGAGGTACTAGTCATGAGATTTGGCTATACAATAAAACTTTAGGAAATTCCACAACAAACTAGCATTTTTAAATGCATTAAATTATCTAAAAATATAGAATATGATATATAACATAAAACATTAAAATATTATTAAAGAAATTGAATAAGCATTCAGGTTTGTAAAAAAACAATAAAAAAACAATATGTATTTTACACGCATATACACACACTAAACCTAAGTTGTGGTTTTGATTATCATTGATCTCATGATCAGCTTTTTGTTTCATAAAGCATTTTTAATTTAGTTTCTTTGTCAATTACATTCAATATGGCTTCATAGTTGAAATAGTGATTTATTGCCTCAATAAATAAATAAATAAACATGTTTGAAAATATGATTACTTTAAATAAAATTGAATTAAAACCTTTGGTTATTCTAAAACATATTTGTATTTGAAAAGAAGAACGCTAAATATAGGATAAATAGGAAAATTAAGAAAAATGGAAACTATTTTATAGTTCCTACAACAACATGGATCCGACTCTCATGCCGGACACAAGAGAGCCCATGAAATATTGAAAGAAATTTGCCTTAGAAGAGCGTAAGAGTAACGTCGCAACCACCTCCCCTCCGTTCATTTGGCGTGACTGCCCGCCTGCCCGCCTGCCTGCCCGCCCACCCAAGGCTGGATCAAAGAAACCCGATCCCCATCACCGTTCTCATCTCTGTGTGAACATAACACAGTCCAGGTGGGCGATTCCCATTGGCCTTCATCCCATCTCCGATACAGACACCCTCGTGGAAAAACGGATCGAATTTCCGACGGCATGGCTCCGCACCAGAACTGTCTGTTGTCGCCTTTCGACAGGATTCGTGCTTGTCCGAATAGAATATAAGCTGGATTGCGAGCACCGTGAGGTTCGAACTGATTCACCACCAAGCTGACAAGAATCTAAGCTGTCGTTTGATGCCTCGAGCATCAATTTCTGTCCATGTTTGAGGACTTGGGGTGGAGAACAGTGCGGTGTTAGAGTTTGAGCTCGGGGTTTTGGGTTTTGTGGGAATTGGTGCGGGAGATGGTGGCAATGGGAGCCATGGAAGCTTTGATTCCGGCTCCGGATGCGCACTCTGGGATGATCGCCTCGCTCCAGCCAATGAAGAATGTGGTCAGGAGTTCTGAGCCGCTTGGTTTGCGACTGAGAGAGAGCACTTTTGCTTTGGATTTTCGTGGGGGTTTTCGGAAGCAGCAGAGCCAGCTGTTTTTGAGAAGTCGTGTTAGGGTTGGGAGGCGTGGGTACGAGAGCCAGCGCAGTACGGTGGATGTGAGCGCGATAGATGCCGCCCAGCCATTTGATGACGGGTCCAAGAGGTCGCTGGAACTGCAGAGTGGCAGTAAGCTGAGAGTTGGGATTGTGGGGTTCGGGAATTACGGTCAGTTTCTTGCGATCAGGATCCTGAAGCAAGGGCATAAGGTTTTGGCCCACTCCAGAGGAGATTACAGCGAGAAAGCGCGGAAATTAGGTGTGGCATTTTTCAGGTCAGTTGGATCCCAACAGTGCGTTGGTTTTTTGAAATCTTCTGGAAGGCTTGAGCATAATTCATATTAGATTTGTGCTTCTTGTGATGAGATTTAATACCTTGAAAGCTTGTTCTACCAAGGGATTATCGATGACAATGAGTCGTTCTTCTAAAATCTTACTACGTTAATTGTACCACTGCGTCAATTGTACTGAATGTAACGGTTTCGTATCTATATGAAACAACTTGTTACTATAAGGATGAAAATTCTAGACTTTTGAACATCTTCCTTTCAAGTCGTCGAATTTCATCTTGCTAATTAGCTTACGCCAGAAGTGCAGGTCTAGAAGTTTGAATGTCACGAATTTTTCTGCAATAAATACGAAAATCATTGTTGGGAGCATTAGAGTTGGCAGTTGAGTAAAGGGAAGAACACCTGAAATTTTTTTTCTTCTTTTCCTTTATTGAAGTTCAGAGCCGGGGCTAGGATGGTGTGTATGATAACTATTAAGAACATTAATGATGGCCTTTCAATCCTCAGGGATGCGGACGATTTTTGTGAGGAGCATCCGGAGGTGGTTCTTTTGTGCACCTCCATATTGTCAACTGAGGCTGTTTTACTGTCTCTTCCTCTGCAGCGGCTCAAGCGCAACACCCTGTTTGTTGATGTGCTTTCTGTGAAGGAATTCCCGAAGAATCTCTTTCTTCAGGTGAACTTCCAAGTTTTTTTCAAAAAGGATATGGTCAATCGTAGCAAAAGCGTCGGAACCTCTACTCCTCGTTTGGTTTTCGAATCCAATCATCAAATATTGTTTTTGAGATTCTATTTAGATGTCTTCTTAAGTAACTAACGGGCGTTTGATATGAGCAGGTGTTGCCCCCCGAGTTTGATGTGCTCTGCACTCATCCCATGTTTGGCCCCGAGAGTGGCAAGGGAAGTTGGGCTGGATTGCCTTTTGTTTATGATAAAGTTCGCATAAGCAAAGGATGGCGATCAAGAGCCGCTGACAGGTTCCTAGACATCTTTGTGAGTGAGGTGAATTCCGAACTTTCTGTTACTAGCGATGGTATTTCATATCATCAACAGCAGATAACTTCCTACTACAAGTCGATGCCACTGTTAGAATAATGCGTCTGTGATATTGAATAGTCAAGCTAAAAACAGCACGATGTTTTTTAGTGTCTTCGATGCTACTAATGTTGTCAGTAAAAGGGTGGTTCCAACTTGTAACTACACAGAAGGTTAGGGGATGCGAACTTGAAACTTCCAGCAAACATGGTCGAGTCTTGCGGGTTGCCTTTCAGGTTGTTATTATAGTTTTTGTTGTAAGTTGCCATGTATACTTCTGACTGAATTGTCCTCTTGAATGTGTACTTCAGGGTTGTCGCATGGTGGAGATGTCGTGTGCAGAGCATGATCGATTTGCGGCAGGTAGCCAGTTCATTACTCACACTGTTGGCAGGTGTTTATTCTCAACCTTCCTTATTTTGTACTAGAAGGGAGATTTCAAGTGTGGCTCTCTTATTGTTGTCTGGTAGAGGAAAAGCCATTTTTATGATTTTTTCGCGGTTATGGTTATCTTGTTCTGCAATGGAGGCTATTCTAAATTTTCCTCTCTTCGAAGCAATCTGTAGTGCATGGGTTGAAGCAGTTGGTCGTTGAATGCAGGGTATTAGGAAAGCTTGGGTTAGAATCAACACCAATCAACACCAAGGGATATGAAACACTACTCGGACTTGTAAGGGACTATGTGACTTTTTGGTTATCGTACTAAAAGGAACAAACTCTCATTAGGGAGCTAGAATTTCAGAAATTTAAATAAATGAAGTGCTTTAGTCCCCACGAGCGGCAAATCTACTATATCAATGTTTATTCAACAACTAATATGATATTATAATGGTAGTTAGTTCCACTAAATTGATTTCTTTTACAACAACTTGGACTAGGACACTGGTTTATGGATAGCCTCAATTGGTGACTGCAGCTGAGAAAACTGGGCCGTGAGCAGGTACAGAACACGTCCGGCGATAGCTTCGAACTCTACTATGGGCTGTTTATGTACAATCCGAATGCCACTGAGGAGGTAAAAAGAAAAGAAAAGAAAAGACAAACATACGTTTTTTAGCCAACATAATTCCTCGCATAGTGTTACACCCATTATGTGATAATGTAATATCACATCTCATGTATTATTCATCTCAAGTAATATTTCTCAGGCAATCCTACAGGGCGGCTGTGCCAGTCTTTTCAGTCATGTTATCGGTCTAATTTTTGCGGCCTGAAGTAGTTGTTTAACTTAGAATTCTGGCTCTTATTCTAGTATTTGCTTACCCATATTACTGTTGTTTGCAATATTTAATGTTCTAGATCTGGTACATATATTCTTTAGGCTCATTTGATAAAAAAGTAGTTAACAGCAGTGGGTTCCATGACTCCATACTTGCAGCTGGAGCGCCTGGAGGTTGCTTTTGACTCCATAAAGAGGCAACTCTTTGGCCAACTTCATGATGTTTTGAGGAAACTGCTGTTTGGTGAAGTAGATGTTGCGAAAGGAAATCTCTTACAACGCTCTGCAGAATCATTAAAGAATGGAAGCTCGCACCCCGGAGCATCTTCAAATGGTGGTTCCAGAATCGTCTGCAACACGGACACTGCGCCCCCTATTTTTGAAACAGTCCTGGGCAAGTCCATTGAATTGGACAAAGAGCCTGAAGCAGTAAGGTTAAGCTCTAATCCAGAGCTTTCGAGAGATGTAACACAGAGAAATTGAGACATATGTCAGGTTTTAAAATTTTTCTTCGGAGCTTTTCTTCCGCTTATTATTTCCACTTTCCTGCAATATCGTTTGTCCCCAAAACAATTGGTGGACATTACGGTCATTGATGCCGAGGTATATGGCTACAAATATATGGCCACCAGATTTGCAACAATCATACTGGGGCAGAAACCCTCCCACTTAATTTATACGGGATTATTCATTATTTTACTTATTTTTGTTGTTGTGTCGTGAATGTATTTGAAGGTAGCTGTATCAAGATTTAAGCAACAAGTATTCCTCGCAGTGCCATCAATGTTGGATGTAGATGCGATCGGAACGTAATTACTGATTTCTTAGGATTGTTAATGCCAGTCAAGTTATATGTAGTATGTTTTATGTTACGTGGTAGTGTTACTTCTGTTCAATATTTATCGATACATTACGGTTGATGCAGAATGGATAGAAGAAATAAGTAAAGAATACGAGAAACGTGCTTATGAGAGGTAAACGTAAACTTCTCGCCCAAAATAATTCTCATTATTTCTGAATGAGAATGCTTTACTCCTCTGTTCGGAAAACCTAGAAAGTTTCTAAATACCCCGTCTTACATTGTCAATACTCTAGGGCCTCTTCAGTGAGGCATTGAATACATCTGACTCTATGCTGCGTTGGCCGTCTAAATCATTGTGCAGAGTGCACTCTGTTCATTCAGCAAGAGATCGATGAATTACCAGTCCAAGTGCATGTTGTCTGCCGTAGTTTCCCCATCAACTTTGAATCCCACATGAATGGTGTTGAGGGCGTTGGTATTATCTTCTCGGTGGCTGCTCAAGTAAACTTAAGCTAACGTTTTCTTAATCACGTCATATCACAGTGTAGCGACTATTCTAGTTTTACAACTAAACACCTTTTAGGATTTAAGACCCATTTTAGACTTAGGAGCAGGAATAGATTCTCTACATCTGATTGAGGGAAATCCCATCCCTGCACGGCTCCACACAGAAAGTTGTCTTTCCACTAGGAAAATTAAGGCTTGTTTGTCTCAGTAACCTCATATCCTGGTCACTGATGCACATACACAAATACTCGCAGCTCCTCCTTCCCCTCTTTGATTCGTCTGCGTCGAACCCTTTTGTCATGTCCTGAGCCTAAACTATGTCACTAGTGTCTTGATAACGCAACTGTACAAATCAAACTGTTTAGAAAAACTTCAACATCTTGTCCTGGTGCTTGGTGCAAGTATGAGACATAGAAACATCTCTGTTTCAATGTGCTCGCCAATGAATTGTGTATGATCCAGATGTCTTCGTTAGCACTGACTTCGGCAGTCATGACGCTTCTGTGTGTCTCAAAGTCTGCAGCAGTGGGACAACCCATCAGTGTCAATCTGAGTAGCTCATCTTCTCAGTTAGCCTTGCTCAATAAGCTCACTGAGTGAAGTTGTTTTGCTGTTGAGTAAATGCAGCAAATTTAAGCCTGAATCAGGTCAGTGATAGTAACTCGCACTTGTTGTTCCGTTCAATTTTACGGTGTCACTCACTCTATTTCTTTTATGTAGGATTCTAATCTCATGAGACAATAGATTGGGCATTCCTATACTTCAATGGCACACAACTAGGTGACAATGACATTGCCAACAACACTATTCAAATAAGCAACAAGATATTTTTGGAATACGTTTTCTAAAACAAACAGTTTTTTAAAAAAACTTGTTTCTATTCCATGGAATATGATTAAACATGCATTTTTTAAATCGTAAAATTTAAAGAGTTGTGTACTTACATTCAACATGATTGTGATAAATAATATTGATTAAATAATAAATAGTATTGTTAATAAATACTATAAATACTATAGTATAATAGTATAAATACTATACTATAATAGTATTGTGATAAATACTGTAAATAAATACTATACTATAATAGTATAAATACTATACTATAATAGTATTGTGATAAATACTGTAAAAGAATTGATAATCAAAGGAAATGTTCAGGTCATAAAATTCACAATGTGAAATTTTTACTTATAAGAGATATTACAAGAAAATAAATTCTTTCATGATTATACAAAAATAAGGGTAGAATAAATTAAATACTCTGTTTTTATAAGTCAGAATGTCAAGCTTTTTGCAACATCATTTCTATTTTTTATGTTTTAAAAACATACATATTTCTTTTATATGATTTTTTTTTTTGAATATATATATATATATATATATATATATATATATATCATCTAATATATATTTTGTATGATTCTTTAAACTATTGTTTTTTAAATAATATGCTATAGACATAGATGGTTTTATATCAAATATTTTCAAGAATAATATTTGTTGAATTTTTTAAAGGATAATAGATTACAATTAAGGTAATTATCACTTGAAGTAATTTATAATATTTAGTCTATATTTATATATAATATGTAGGTCCTATTAAAACGTCTATTTATCAATGATAATTTATAGATATTACTATCCATAGGTAGTTAGGTAGGTAGTTACAATTGTCCCTACCTCTTCTTTGGATAGATATAAGATTATTCACAACCATTATTATGTACTTGCTCATTTTTATATTAATGAAATATTATTAATATCATTTTCATATTTATTTAGTATTCTCATATTCTTACATGATATCAAAGTAGTATTAATTTTTATCTATTAAGTAGTATAATCTACTCACCACATTTTCTTTTACAAATGTTTGTTGTTTAATTCTTTAATTTGTTGCAAATAATTATTGCACATGGAGTATTAAGATTGAAGCTCTTTTAAATCAAGTAGAATTGTGAAGATTTATTAATGGATCAAAAATTATAATAGTGATATAATACATGAAATTTAAAAAATATTAAAGTATGTACAAATATACTTCTACATTGTGGTGCTTAATAGTTGATGATTTTGAGAAATTTAGCAACTTTTAAGATTATTTGAAATAGACTTAAGCAACTATATAAATGATCAAACAAAACCTTACAAATAAAATTTTATAAATATTTATTTCATTTAATAATAAAAATAAATAAAGATATTCATGAATTTATTACAAATTGGCAATATACTCTTAAAAAAACTACCATTACTAGTTGTGTTTTTGCAAAAGCACAACAAGTGAATTTAATATTAAAAACACTTCTAAGTTCATGGAGTGCATTTATGACCACATAAGGTGGAGTTGAAGGTTGATCATTTTTAAACCTAAATGAATAGTATAATTTAAGATTTTATGTTCTTTTATATGTTTTATTTTCACCTTATTAAAAAATATTAAAATATAAGTTGCTTTGCAATATGATTTATTTAGTCTAGTCATTGCTTGTACCCTATTTTTTAAACCCCTTTTCTGTTAAAACAAATAAATACTATGTAAGATTTTGTTTCCGTTGAACTTGTTTTTAGTTCTTTTGTTTGTCATTTATGTTTTAATAACGACAAGTCTAGTGCAAAGAGATATGAGCAGCAACCGTTTTCCCAACACCGTGAAACCCAGAAACTTCGCTGTTGTGTCGGCAGCAATGTCGGTAGATGTGTCGGTATTTGGGGTGTCAGTGATGTCGATGAAGATGGTAACGATGTCCGTGGGTTTCCCACACTGCATGGGGCAAATGGGGCGCCTGGATCGCATTCCGAAAGTTGAAAGAATCGGCCCCACCGACTGATTGTGAAAGACGCCTCAGTCAGAACGAGCAGATTAAATGACCCGAGCAATGGTGTGACAAGGTCTGTCGGCTAGTCTGCATCTTTTACAATTCAACCTTACGAGGATCTCGAACTCATAAATGCCATGGGTTCATTTATGAAGGAAATGAGACAATGTCTATGAAGTTGTGCGCATCTTTGTTACGATCTCATTGAGCTGAGAATGTTAGCCCGTAGCACTTGCAAGTTCAGGAAAGATGATGACGAGGGTGCAGGAGATGATGGGTACAATAGTGAATTTTCTCGCGGAAGCGATTTGTACAAAGATGGAGTTGCTAAGCAAGCTGAATTTTTACTCCAGGCCATAGACTAGAAGCGAGACCTTGGTCCCGCATCTTCTCGAATACGCATTCATGGGGCTAGGAGTAAGGAGGATGCTCTCAATGAGATTGTAGCGAGAACGATATCGATCAAAGTGGTTTATGGAGCATTTTTTCGTAAGGATTGGAATTGGAGTTTCAAGTGCTGGGCAAAGCTAACATCGCGTATGCCAAGTGAAGAATGTCGACGCAATGTATTCCGACAAGCAGTGTGAGTTCAAAAACTTCATCGCATGAAAGTGCCTCGATTGTTTCTAGGGAGACGAATCTACATGGTTCGAAATTCTTGATCAACCTGCCTCACGAAAGACCTCCATGGCATGGTCTAGGCCACGCAACAGGCTGGGTTGTTGTAGCATAGATGCAAATGTATTTATCAAATGATTTCTAGTATGTTTTCTGAGATTTGATCGCTGCTTTATCGTGCTTTCCCAGATTTAAGGGTTCGTAATCCCATCATGAACACATCGTCAATGCTTATGACTCACTTTATTCGATTATAACTTACAGAGAAAGAGATCAGTGACTCCCTCCGAGCTGTTGATTCTGCAATTAGTACACCTTTGAAGGCAGACATTATGGAGAAGCAGGGACCATCTGTAAGGTTATCCAGATCGTTTATTCAGCATCTGCTGTTAAGCAAAAGTTGCAAGGGAAGAAAATCTCTGCCTCTCCAGCAAATATTGAGTTGGCTACAGCAGAATCCAAAGGGAGAACATGCTGAGCTTGAGAAATGCAATCACGACTGAAGAAGCTGGAGCTATAGGCCAGTCCAAGGGAAAAGGACTGTACCCATCTATCAGTCTCCTTGTTCAAGCTGTTACGATTTCATTTTTTACTTCAAAATTTAACTGAGTAAAGATCATGTGTAACGTAACCTACATTCACTCTTTGTTTAATTGTAGGTCTGGTCTATTTTTTTGAGTAATACACATGCTTATTCAATTCACAACCTGAGAAGTATGCGATCAGCCTCCTGGGAAAATGCAACTAAAGTGTGCGGAAGTGTTCCTTTTGACTTTTTGGGTTCCATGGAACCTGATAAGTCCCCAGCACCACCCAGAAGCTTCGAGAAGCTTGCACATGATACGTTCTCAAGGTGAACACTTTCTATCTTGGTCAGAAGTGTACTGTGTGGCAAGATTTCCGGATACTTCTGTTGTGGAAAGAGCACCACCACCTTTTCATGGTGTGGGAGGATATAAATGGAATTTAGATTTCGTGAAGCGGAAGTTTGAAGACCTTCTCCATGAAAATAAAACACAATTGGCCATCTCACAATATGATTTGTATATGTGTGTGTATATAGTATGCGCTTCATGTGCATTGTTAAAACCACTTATCAAAAGTCATCATTTTATGAAAAAATATAATAACAGTAATAATAAATATTCCTGTTATTATTGCCGTATATATTTAACGATTTATGTTTAAAATAATCTTTTCACGAGGTACTGTTAATATTATTTTTTTATTCAAAGGATACTGACGATGAATTGACTGTCACATGGAATTATATATATATATATATATATATACAGAGAGAGAGAGAGACTTGAAGAATTACAATTTTAAAAATAAGACAGAAACTGCAATATCATATTATAACTACGACATTTGATTTCAAAGGTTCTTTTTTCTTTTGTTCATATATTTCTCCTATAAAATACAAAATACCATAACAAAATTGATGGAATATTTACAGTTAGATGAAAATAATTAAATTTGTATATTTGTATATTTATTTATTCCATTTCATAAGACTCTCTGCAAATTACATGATTTCCTATACAGTACATGAGAAGAAACAAATATTCCAAGATTGTTTCAACTAAGGTGAGCATGTTATGTGCAAAACAGTTGGAAAATATTATTTAGTCTCAGAAATTTAAATTTGAAATATATATATATATATATATATATATATATAAAAGGGGTCATTGATGGAGCTTTACATGTGAGGAAATGGTCCAGGGGATGACAACTACAAGAATGCACTTGGTTGAATTGATTCATACATGATGTAGTTAGCTTTTACACTCTCCATAGAGGCAAGAATGACCTACAGTGAAGGATTGTTGTGTTGGGTTTCAAGTATCCAATCACACAAGAGTAGACTTGTTTGTTGCAGAGCCTTTGTGGTCTACAATGGACCTCCCATCCAACCAATCACCCCACTATAAATTTTTTCCAAATTTTGATCCATCTTCTCCCTCTTCTGTACCTCCTCCAAATGTTAAGCTCTAATTTGTCTCACAATTCTCGAATTCTCATTCTCCAACCAACTCTCTCACTCTGCCATCCTATAATGACTGGAGAACTCTGAATCCACAGAGAAACAAGATGCCAAGTCATGTCTTCAATCTTTATCAAACAGGAAAATGAAAAAGAAATCTGATTGCACTGATATGCGTGACCTATGACCAGGCAAATCGCGGCCAAAGGTGTCCTATTTTGGACCTGTGCCCGCTTTAGAACATATGATTTTTAACACATTTACCGACTTTAGTAACTTGAAAATAAATGAGAAAATATTTGTACTCAAGTTCAATAAGAGCTTCTAAAAGTAATAATTCTTTGTAAAAAAAAAGATAAAAAGAAAAAAGAAAATGGCCCAATTGTTTCAAATTTATGTATTCAATAAAACATGAAAATATACTAAGCTAAACTGTACGTTTTTATTTATGGGTTAATATTAAAAAAATAATAGAATTTTATGTATAACTCATTAATTTAAATTTGGAAGTAATTCATTTACCTAAATTAAGTACTTGTTATTTTCTGATATTTTATATATCATTTTAAATCGTTTTGCCCATACTATCACTTGATGTGCAATTCTTTCAAAATCTGATACCATTCCTGAAACGTTTCCATAATAGTGGCTTTTTATTTCAGTTATGATTTTTCACGGTGAATCTTATCATTAAATTTATAATGTGTATTTTTTTTTACTGTAACAAGAATACATAAAATGAAATAATTATTGGACTCTTAGATTCTTCTGAGTTTCATGCATTCAATGAAGGTAAAAATTAAAAAAAACAAAAAAAAACAAACAAACAAACAAACAAACAGATCTTAATTCCTGATTAATACATTAAACTGAAAGAGCATAAACATAGTTAATTCATATTCATATCAAAGGTCAATTTAACTCTATAGAGAAAATGATTGACACTATTATTTTTACTCTGATTACTTTATGTTCTATTTGATGGATAAATGTTACTACTGCTTCAACGAACTCTGATCCATACCCTATTGTGCACGCACACCGAGACCCATGCCTCGAACAGTGCTCTGACCCATATTCCTACCGGAATTGATACCCTCGAACCTCCTTGTTAGAGGAAGAGAACCAGGTCCACCTCGAAGGAGGGTAGTGGAAGAGAACCTGGAAGAGGTGCCCTTCAAATCCCGTGGCCAGGGCACAGAGCCATAGCTTCGTACTCTCAAAGCCACCTCCTTGGGTTCTAGAGCTAGGCCTCACGGGGCCGGTCACGTAGCTAGGGTGGGAATGACATGGGGCACTTTTTTCCCTTTACTTTAAAAACTAGAGTAAAAGAAATTCCTGTTCTATAGTGTGAAAAGAGAATGAAGTGACTGCTGTGTGAAAGGGGCCTGCACATTTGAGGTTCTTCAGAGCGGAGATGTGACGTGGACAGGGCGGGCGCAGTAGAAAGGTGTGGAGAACAAGCTGCGCTGGTAAAACGGAGAATACGTCATAGTTGAAACGAATTACCGTGTCAATGGCGTGCCTGGTGTTGTTGGAGGCGGGCTGAGAGTGTGGGACCAGGGGCAGGGAGCCCTGGCTATGGCCAAGGGCAGCCATGCCCATGGCTGATCCTCCACCTCGCGAGAAGGCGTGCTGTGTCGAACCTTGCTACGACTCTTCTTCCATCCTCCTTGCTGCCCTGGCTGTTCGATTCTTTTCTTACAAGGTTCCCTCTCGCCACCCTTACGTCTCGACGCGCGTCTGGTTCCATCGGATCTGGCAGATTCGTTCGTCTGCACGGAGCACCAGAGAGTGGACATTTTTTTCTGGTACTGTTTGGCAAGCGCAGGGTGTGTGGCCTTTACTTTGAGAGTGGCTGTGAATTCTATTGATGAAATTCGAGGTAGTATTGGCGTGGGTGCTTAGCCTGTGGTGTACGAAGCTTTTGAGGAGATTTGGGGGAGGAACGGCGGTATTAGTGAATGGTTAGCAGTTGTAGTGGTGGTGGATTTGGATTGTCTGCTGGTTTGAGGTCTGGTTTAGGTGTGTTTGCTGTTCTGGTGGCTAGATTATGGAAAGAGTTTGGAGATTAGGTCTCATTTGTGTGGATTGTGGCTGAATCTGGTGGTTACGGAGCTATTTTTTTTTTTTTTTTTCTCTCCCCTCCTATTAGAGCATTTTTTTTGTGCTTTGAAGCTCGTTGCATATGTGTTTTGAAGTTTGCCCGACAAATGCACGGAGGTCTGTGCGTTCCCTCGCCCACTCTCCGTCTGCGCTTGCTGTCTGGCTTATTGTTTGATCTCTTTCCTCATTTCCTATACCAGTGATGTGCGGGTACCTTGATAGGCTTTTGAGATGTGGCAATAGTTGAGATGTGTGAGTGGCTTTTGTTTGAGTTTGTTACAATATTGTATTGTGGAATCTTGCGGTCGGAGGAGTTATGTTTTTCTGTAGAGTATGCACGGGTTATTTCTGTTCTGTGGGCTTGGCTTCCTTCATGCCTGCTCGTTCAACTCTTTGTTTTTTCAACCATTAGGTGTGCACAAATTTACTCACTCTTCAATTGGCTAGAGTGCCATTTTTCCGCTGGAAAGTTCTGCGCATTACTTCGTGTTACAGAGCCCTGGCTGTGTCGGGATCTTCTCGACACATCTTCAATTTTGTATTTGAGGTAGAAGGATGCTAAATTTTTGCATGATTTGCTACAGGAAATTGCCCTATTATTTGATATCGGGAACCATCTTCTTCAGATTTTCGGAGAACTTCTCTATTTGAAATAAGTGCTGGGTTTGAGTTCGGGTATAGCTGAGGAGTTGAGGAATTTTATGCTTAGGAATTATTCTCAGGTTTACATTTTATATTGTGAAGTTCCACGATTTTCCAGTGGAGTTAAACAGAAGGGGACGTTGAACAAGCTGCACATGAGTGCCGCTAGTGCGGAGATGCTAGGTGTTATGGTAGCAGGCTCCACATTACCTAGCATTCCTTCAGTCTCTGTATCTGAAGAAGGCTCAAAAAAAATTCGGAAACCTTACACCATCACTAAGTCCAGAGAAAGCTGGACTGAGCAGGAGCATGATAAGTTTCTTGAGGCCCTACAATTGTGAGTGTTTCTTCCCCTTCATGAATTGATGAAGTTTTGTATTTTGGGACTAGCCAGGTCGTCAGTATTTTCTGTTCTCACCTACTACGTCTTCGAAGTTGAAGTTTGGTTGTAGTGTGTCAATTATATTTTTGATATGTACTTGAACTCATGGAAACCTTAGATTTTCCTCGGTACCTTCGCGGTTGGAACCACGTGATTTACTTAAAAGTGGTCTTTGACAGTTTAGTCATGGTGTCCACCTGGAGTAGTGTTAGTTACCACACCTTGCCCTTTGTCATTAGCCGAATAGAGACTTTAGCATTAGCTATTACAAGAATGGGTCGCACAATGTACAACGCAGTTGAATTGATTTAGCGAATTTCTTTTGTACATTGCAACGGAGGCTAGCCGTTCTGTTTCATTCACTTTATTGTCTTCTGGGTGAATTGTGCGCCATAGTTTGTTTCAGTAAGAAGGCCTTTGATTGTATTGTCCCATTGTACACAACCTACTATTTAGTAATTGTTTTTTGCCTCTAGGTAAATTGCAAAAGATATCTAACCTGGTCTAAGTGCTCGTATGATCGATTACTACTCAATCGCGTCTTATTTTTAGAAATTCTGTAGTTATTTCAGAACTCTGTTCTACACAAGTTCAGTTATTATTTGAAACGTTTCATCATCTAGTGTGAGTCTGAAAGCGGAGTGTTTTAAACTTCTGTGTGAGTCAATATCACTTTGTGAAGTAGGGAAACTGGATTTTAGAATTCTTTAGTGGCAGCCTTTCGTGGAAGATTAAAATGCAGTGTGATCAAGATTGACAAGCAATCTACTTTTGCAGATTTGATCGTGATTGGAAAAAAATTGAAGCTTTCGTTGGGTCTAAGACAGTAATACAGGTGCTGTATCGTTGGTTTTATTGCTGTTTCAGTAAGGAAATATCAGCACTTCAATCCTTTGTATATCGACTTGTAACCTAGCCGCAGCAGAGTTTCAGCAGCCATGTAGATTTATCATTGATGGGATTGTGTATATAAACATAAATATAAATACGTGGACCTAACATGCAAATGTAATTGATTCTTTGCAGATCCGAAGTCATGCACAAAAATATTTTTTAAGAGTTCAGAAAAATGGAACTGGAGAGCATGTCCCTCCACCACGCCCTAAACGCAAGTCAGCTCAACCTTATCCACAGAAGGCTCCTAAATCTGGTACAGTCCTTTACATGTATTCCTTTGACTGGACGTACTTGAGTGAGTTCTATAATTTACAGATGAATAGCTGTGGATCGTAAACCACAGTCGAAAGTAAGCCCTTGGAAAATGAGTATATTGTAACGACAGCTTGGCACCTTCTCCACTGGTCAAGTTAGTTGCGGGATCACTTTTTCGTCCTGACCGTCGCGTAACTTTATGCAGTGGACGAATATGCATTAACTTATTTTTAAACATAACTTATATGTATCGATCTAGAACTTATCGAATTATCTGATAGTGCTGAAGGTTTGGCGACACAAGTAATGAAGGACTAGCTAGCCAACTCGTACATAAAGTGTTTATTTCCGAGCAGGCTAGTGTAATAGTGGTTAGATTAGCAAACCTTTCAGCAAGCTCAGACAAGTACAGTAGTGACACTTTAAGTTACTGGATTCCTTATGAATCTATGACCTTTTGACTGACGTAAATACACACCTGGCTGGTACATGAAGTACCAGCACAAGTGCAGGTTTCGGATGGGTTAAGAACTCAGGCTGTACAGACAGAGTCTAGTTATGGCACAGGATCTCATAAGCCTCCAATGTCTTCGGCTAGTCCGTCTGTATCGGCCTGGGTTCAACATTCGGTGTCTCCTAATCCGAGTATTTCATATGATGCTCCTGGTGAGTCCTTGGTCCTCCTATGCTGCATCGACTCCGCGATGTTTCTTATGTGAATCTGGTCCTGCATAACATTATTTAAGACATCCTGAACTGTTGGAATCAGGAACATATTTAATATATCTGTATAGTCTGAACCTGGTCGTGGGATGGACAACTGTTATCAACGCTTGTGTTTCTTCGCCGATTGTTTTTTACTTTTATTTATTTATTTGTCTTTTAAGGAAGGAATAGATGCTGTTCTAGTTGTTTGGTTGGCTTCGACAACGTTGAGTAACACCAAAACTGTTCTTTTCTTCTCTGGTTTTTTTTCTTATGTAGGCATTAAATCAGAAGTTGAGGGCGTGAACTCATCTGCAGTCCGCGTTCCTAGTAATAGCATCAGTGGAAGTTCTCCTGGGGGTTGGCCACAACATGTACTCCCTGCAAGTCAAGTTGCACCTGAGTCTTGTATACGAGGTAAGCTATTTCCGATTTGCTTTAGGTGATCATGAGGCTCTATCCTTGGTGTGTAGCAACCCTACTTTTCTCATGCACTGACCACGCCCTTCCCCCTTCCTGTGGGCTTTCCCCCTCTCCAGCTGTTCCTGATTTCGCAGAGGTCTACAAGTTTATCGGCAGTGTGTTTGACCCAGGAGTTTCTGGTCACCTTCGGAAGCTCAAGGAAATGTCTGCTATTGATCGCGAAACGGTTAGTTTCATGTGAAGATAAGGCTTTTGTTCTTTTAACCGTTGAAAGGACAGGAAGTTGATGTTGATCGATGGCAATCCTGGCTAAAGAATTACGTGAAAGTGACTGGTTAGGATGTTACGGAGGAGTTGACGAGGTGCAATGCAAATTGACCAGTATTACTTTTCCTTTATTGTTGTGCCGTGCAGGTTCTACTTTTGATGCGCAACCTATCCATTAATCTGGCCAGCCCTGACTTTGAAGAGCATGTAAGTAGTGACATCAACGTAATTTCAGTAGAAATGGTGCTTTCGACTTCACTTGTTAAATCATTCCCTCCCTCGTGTACTTTTGGATGACTTATCATGTAGGGTGGAAAAAATTATTGTATGCCTTGTCTGAGAAGATTTTGTTCCTTTTTGATGGTTTTGAACAGAAACTATGTTTTTCAATTTATGATAAGAGTGGAATAACAGGAAAGTCCACTGGGGCAGAGGATTTGATAAGTATTCTAAGCGATGTTCCTCAATCTTGTTCGGTATGTTGTCAATGATTCCTGGCTGCTCTGAGCTGATCGTTTTTAAACAGATTAACTATTATGTTCGGCTCTTTGCCATCTTTGATATCTTACAGAATCCCAACTTTAGTTGCATACCTGGACTCGGTGCATGTCGAAGTTCAAAATATTAATTTCCTGTTGTGTGTAGCAGGATGCTGGTGAGGGCAGCACTTCGGTATCCGGCCAAGCTGGAACTCCTGCTCCATCTACCCCCATACTGGTTAGTCCAAGGAGTGGGAATTCAGCTCCTACTCAACAAAGAGCGTCTTTATTGCAAGCGTATGCTGACAGCACCGCAGATGCAGGAACGGCTCGAAGACACTCATATGATGGAGGCGGAGTTATTTCAGCTTCTTTTACCAGCTGTGGAGTATCTCCTGCTCCTGAGGTTCTTGAGCCCCTGTCATTAGGACTACACTGTACAGCACTGCAACCCCAGAGCCCTGTTCTGACAACAAAACCAGAGAGTGTATACTCCGTACCTAGTTTGCCCAGTTTGCCTGCAGGCCTAGCAGGAGATGAGAGTGTAGATACTTGGTGGACTTGAAAGAAGTCCTGGCTTTTTGAGCGAGAGTTATAGGGTTCAGTTTTAGGGGTAACTGTGAACAGGGTCTAGCTTGTGTCATATGTAGACCATCTTCTTGACCATGCGGGGGGTTTGAGTTTGTAGAGTATTCAACAGGTTAATCAGATTTTGTCTGGTTAATATGGAGAGTGTGTAATAGCTTGCGGTATTTTTAATCCTTTTCTTCTCTTTGAAGGTCTTAAAGCTTTTCTTTTGGGTGTCTCAAGAGCTTTTGTATCTGTATGACTTGCAGTGGAGCTTCTGGGAATAAAGAAGAGTCAGGTCTTGGGTATTTATCTTTTCGACTTCTAGGATGTTGCCCCTGATAGTTCAAGCAGGGGAGGGTCAAGTTGCAAGTTCTATGAAATAACAAACTGATTTGTTAGTTGTGGTCCACGAGTTGGTGAGTCATGAATTTATGATGGGTTTTACACTTTATTTGGGTTTGAATATTTCAAATCTTAGTATTGTAACTTAATCCTACTACCCAGTCTCGTATTGAAGCAGTAGTAGCGGAATCTTTCATTGGAGTATACATTGTAGTGGATGATGCGCTGAAGACTGTTAAGTTCAGGTTTGATTCGAGTTGGTTGATGCAAAATGTGTGCATTTTTTGATCTTTCACACATCGACACTTCATCAAAATGTCATCTCTTTGGTACCATGTAGACATTTTTATTTGAACTCAGGCTTGGGAGTTAAAACTTTTCAAGTATCTTTGAACCCTTCAATCAAATATCTAGTCATGGCTAAGGCCAAACATCCTCCAGAATGTGGTGATTTTTTTTTTTTTTTTTTTTTTTAATATATTCTTATAGTCATTCATTCATGAATTTTGGGCAACTTTAATTTTGTTTTGATATACCCATTTATGTCCATGTTGCTTGCATAAATTGGGAATCTAGTGTCAAGGAGAAAAAAATTCCTGAGGCCTAAGGAGGGAAGAGAAGAGGCAAAGAGACAAGAGGAAGACGGAAGAATTGCAACTAGATCAAAGCTAAATCTCTAATAAGTGCAATCTTCACTTCTAACCATCACCTTTGAGGTTTAAATTCCAAATCTTGTGGTATTGGTAAGATTCTTTAATCAATTGCACCAACCTTTTTAGCTATTGTTGGTTCTTGTCAATTTCACAATATTTATATTAAAATAGATTTTTCATTGTATATTGCCTCACATGTTGCCTCAAAGCAATGGGCTAGGCAGAACCTCTAATAGATGGCCATGGATGAAATCCTATGGATAGTATTCATTTACAATACTAGTCTAAGGGATATCTTGTTGAAGTCTAGTCATGACTTGTTTTAGTAACAAGATTAACTTTTACAAAACATTATGTTATTTAATGTTATTTAATGTTACAAAACATTAATAATAAGATTAACTCAAATGTTATTTAATGGATAAAATTTAAATGTTATTTAATGAGATAAAAATAATTAATATCTATTAATTTGAGAAGATACATTACAAGCTTGAATTTAAAAGGAGGAAGATGTCTACTTTATATACTTTCATCTATTAAAATTTTTGTCCAAGTTGTGCCACCTAATTTGTATTGCTCAAGCTATGTTGGCCAACTTGTGGTATATGAATCCTAATAGCCAATTTCTAAAAACTTATTCTTAGTATTCTTAGTATTCTTAGTATTTGATATTCTTAGTAAGTGTAACATGTAATATTTTCTAAGTTGTTGGTATTAGTATTATATATATATATATATATATATATATAAGTATATTCATAAAATCTTATAAAAATATATTAAAATAAATAAATAAAAATTTAAAATTTATAAATATCAATTCTAAATAAATAATTATTAAATTTAAAATAGATAGATAATAATTTTAGTTGACTAATATTAATTTCATAGAAATTTAATTGAATAGGATAAAAATAATATCCTTTAAAATAATAAATCTCAAAAAAAAATACTACTAAGATTTCCAATCCTAATATTAAGTAGTAGTTCTAGGTTATCAAAAAAGACAAAGAGAAAAATAGAAATTGAAGTAAGATACATCCCTATAATTAACGTTGTTGTTCATTATATTTGCCATTGTTCATTATAGTTGCCATTGTTCATTATAGTTGCCATTGGAATAATCATATCTTAGAAGTTGTTAATTGATTTGATGAATATTGCTAATTGTCTTATTGTTTGTATTGTAGATTGTTGTAATTGCATTTGTCTTGATAAGTGTTACTAATTCTTTTAATAAGAACTACTAATTTTCATTTTTATTTTTGTGTTATAAATCATAATAATCACATTTCAATAGAAGCTATAAGTTATTTTGGTAGGAATTGTTAATTGTCTTTTTAATTAATTAATATTTTTTTAATACATATTAGATATATTCATTGCTTATATTAAAATAATTATCCTTGGGAATAAATCACCTCAAATCCTAATATCCTAAATGAACAAACTTAAAAATTATAAATTTCATCTAATAATATTTTATTACTTATTTTACTAGGCATTGTTAGGTTGATTTAAAATAAGTCGACTTTGTGGTACTTTAGGTAACTACCTAATTGTTATGTCACCCCTATGTTCAATTATTTTTTAAAAAATTTCCATCCATATTCTATCTTATTTATTGAGCAAAGCTTGACTACAATATGTATTTTTTTCTAATTCTTATTGTATTTTGTTTCCAAACAATGCGGCCATATATCTTATAGATTGGTCTACATTTTTTGCCTTGTATACTTGTTATTCCATATTTTTTCTTTGAATTTAAAGACATTCTTTTGAATCCATATTATCTATAAGTTAGTATCTTAAAGTAAGGTCCAAATTACTTTGAATCATATAAATATTATAGGGATAGGTTTTAAAAAAAATGATTGTTGCTAGATAAAATGCTTCTTAGGCTAGTAATTATTTTGTGTTATAAGAATGTGGTCTAATCTCATATACATTTTTCTTGGAGGAAATTCCAAAATCTATATATTATTATTTTTAGAATTTGTGATGAATAACTTTTGTAATTTGATGACATAATTTTGTTTGTTCAACTCTTTAGACAATGATAGCTACTCTTTAATATTAAATAAGTCATATTAAGATGGTTTGTATATAAAAACATATATCTCTCTATTAAAAGATATAATTTAAGTCTAATTGATTTGGCCATTTAATCTAGACAAGGTTTTTTAATTTATAGCTTGATTGAAGTATTTTTTGTCCTAATTTTATAGTATATGTAGCCAATTTTATCACTTTTTTAAAACTTTTATATTAAAAGATCTAACATTAGCTCAAATATTAGGCCATAAAATAGTTAGACTTAATATTTTTTTTTATTCTTTTTATTTTTTGATTAAATATGCTGCTCTAATTGTCATAGCTATAGAAGTCACTATAAGTCTTATAGCTCCATATATATTAGAAACATTTATTTTTAATGCTTTGGAGGTTTTTTAGTCTTAATGTGAGATACAAGATATTGTTTCAACTTGAAAGATTTTTCTTTTTTTTATTCTTCTTAGGAAGATTTAATAATCCATCTTTTATAATAACTATAAAATGATCTTAGATTTAAAAGATTGTAATTGGTATGTTGGATAATTCTATTAGATATAAGTTTATCTAGTCTTTAGATTTATAAGATGTAAAGCCTTTCTAAATAATGTTAATCTATTTGCTTGATAAAGATGGCTTAATGTATTTCTAAAAGTCAATGTTAATTTTTTTTAAGTTTATATTGGTTTGAAGTTTCTTCAATTAATAAGAACTCTTGGTTTTGTAAAAAAATATCTTTAATTTTATATAAATCTTTGATGTAGAACTTTGTTATTTATTAAAAGATTATATGTATTCCAATTTGAGGAATTTCTAGATCCTGCAATAGGAATCTATTCTATATTTTAAAGTATAATTCATGTGTTGGTAGCTTTAAAAACTTTATTTTTTTGGTCTATGCTTTTCTAATCTTATTCCAATTCTTAAATCTTATGTTTCATTTATTTTTATTACTGAAGGCTTAAATAAAACCAAGCTACTATTTATTAGAGGTACTTAAGGTGGCTCTTATAAAGCAACTAAATTTGAGTGAGTTGGTTGCAAGACCATAAGTATCCATTATAGAAGTGAAGTTCTTATTGCGTTTTGTATCTATTAAACCACGACCTATATCTTTATATGTTTACAAAATATTTTTTATGTAATTTTTGAATATACTAAAAATTGATTATTTTTTTATAAATTTTTTGTGATTATTGATCTAAAAATATTAGATAGTTTTTAAGGTTCTTGTTCAATTGGATGTAAGGAAATACTTAAAGAATAATAAAATATTATTAGATATGATAATAAAATTCTTTTAACCATATTTAATCTAGTAGTACTACCAATAATCCAATTTTTTATAAATTCAAATAATAAAAAAGTTATTAGTATTTTTTATTTAAAAAAGAATACTAATAAATTTAAATGTTATATTTGCATATTCTAAAATATATTATTAATAATACATATAAAGACTTCAAAAGATAAAAACATTTGCTTGTATAAAAAGATGTGTGCATTTATTACTTATATTTTATTTAACTTTTTTGCATCTGAATATCTTTTAATTATCATATTATATGTCAAACATCTATCCTTAATATTTCAACTTTTTATTTACTAGCTTACAATCTATTGAAGTCTCTTCTATTCAATTCCTCCTTAAAGAATCTTCAACAACCATAATCTACTAGTTCTACAACTTTTCTACTATGTCTTTAAGATTAAATACAAGCAAATTATTATCATTAAGTTGCCAATGATATTTCAAAAAGCCAATGTTAAATCAACCATTCTTTTCATACTAAAAAGTATTATTTACAAAAGAAAAATTCTTGGATCTATTCAATAGATTTTATTTATTATACACCTATTGACATTGATTTTGTTTTTAGAAAGATTACCACATGATGACTTACAACTCTTGCTTCCTCTCTTACTTGTACATAAACCTTTTAAAATATTAAAAAAAACTATTCTCTTTTCAACCTTATGCTTAATTACTTTATAATCATATTTTACTTCAAATAGATTTAAACTTTAATAATTTTTTTAGCTACATATTTAAAATCTTTTTGTTTTTAATATCTGTATTTGTAATGGTTTACTTAGAAAATTAAACATATATTTAATTTAAAATATATAAGGTTTAAAAAAAAAAAATTATTATTTTCATACTATTATTTTTAAAATTTTAATTTTGAATTTGAACTTCTTTATATTATAAATACAAAATATTTTATTTGAAGTGGTTTTTTTATATTAAATATAGAATATTTAATTTAGAGCAGTATGTACTTATATTAGATATAAAATAATTAATTCAAAAATTTACATATTTACTCAAAATTTAAGTTTAAATTTTTTTATATTATAAGGATATGCTGAAGGATTTTGTCATGTTTTTCTTTTGGTTTTGAATTGACTTATATTTTTATTTTAATACTTGTAATTCTAATAATATAATCAAGAATTAGATATAATAGATTCCTATACTAATTAAATAAATAGAAATAAATAGAAGTAGGTAGAAATTTATTAGATAATTAATATCTTTTTTAAAAAGTTTTAAAAAAATTTCTATATACAAATTAAATATTTAGGATTTTATAAATATGCCACTTGACCATTGAAACTTATTCTATAAGTTTCTTACTTTTAAGAAGTTGCATTGAAAGAAATTAATAACTTAATTCTTGGGACACAAGCCTTGTGGTTCCTAGGACGCTTGCACCAAATCTTATTTATAGCTAGTATATATAGAGGCAAAATTAAAGCCATCTATAGTCTTGTTAACACCTTTTTTATATCTATTTTTAATTTAAGACTCTCTAGATTCTTTATAATTGATAGTAGCCATTTCAATTTCTTTCTATTTTATATCTATTTCTTATTTCTCTACTTTATTTCTATTAATAATATAAGAATAAATTTTCTTCTTTAAATTTTATCTTGATTCATATCCTTGATAATTTGATAAGACTTTTGACTTATTATGGTTGTTTTATTTAAGAAGTAAGTGGATTGTTTCACTTATTAAAAAATATTATTATATTTTAAAAGTTATAGAATATCTATCTTTAAATTAATATTTTATTTTCTAACATTGATTTTTTTCTTAAAAGAATAGACTATTCTTCTTTATAAATTTTTTTATTTGGTATTGGAGGTTTTAGATTATTTTTCTCTAATTCAACTTATGTCCTTAGTAATATTGATTATTTTAAATCTAAATCAACTTAGATAAAAAAAACAAATTATGGATGTCTTACTTAAAAGAAGTGCAAATAGATTTGCAACTATTGTGGATCTTTATAAGATTTTTAATATTCTTTGAGCAAAAATTACATGTATTGGGAATCTCAACTATAGAGGTACTATTGCTATGCTTATAGAAGAAGTCAATAATAAAGTTTAATATCAATGTCAAGAAGTTGTACAAGTAAAAAAACTTCACAAGTGATTTCTAAAGGTCTTGCTACCACAAGTATAAAGGAACCAAAGATTAATATAGTAGAAAAGGTTGATAGAACAACATCAAAACTTAAGGATTTCTACAATAAGTCAAGGTCTTCTTATAATTATATCCTTGTGAGGATTAAATCACCTTTCAACCTAAATTACAAGGTGGCCTTAATTAATTTTTTTTAATAATTAGTAACATGAAAAAAAACCACAATCAATAAAAAATAAAAGAAGATAATTAAAAAAAAAAAAAAAAAATCACATTTCAAAACTAATCACACTTTATTCATTAGATTTTTACTCAGTAAAGTATAAAATATAATTATAAAAATTAAATTGATATGTAGGTAATTTTTTTATTTTTATAATAATATGAAAAAAATCCAAGTTATTATTAAATAATAATAATAATTTGAAGATAAAAAATAAAATATAAAAAAATTAAGCAATTGAGATTTATTTCAAGAATAATTTAATTTTGTGGCTAAAAATTTGAACCTCACTAAGGCTCATAAGTGGTGTACATAGTATTCTAGAAGGGCCAAAAGGCCTTAGTCTTATCCTCCTAACTACCTCCAAGGTACTACAACTTAAATGAGACATATGCATCCAATATCCTACTATTATTACTACAATTTCTGGTCACTTTAGTTTCCTTAGTAAAATTACTTCTTTTGCAAATTTATCTTCACCATTGTATTAAAAAACACTCAAATAGCGTAAGAACCTTGAAATGCCTTCCAATCTTGTTCCAATTTTTCATAATTGCTTTAAAATATAATAAAATTATTTTTATTATAAATCTTAAATATATATTCTAAAAATTACTAAAAATTACTAAAAAATTCTTTAAAAAATCTAAATATATAAAAAATCTTATTATCTTTTAAAGATATTAAAATCAAATTAAAACAACTTCAACATATCTTAATAAATTTTTATATTATTAAAAATTAATTTTTATTAATTAAATATCCTATTTTTTATACTAATTATTAAAAAATCAAGATGTTCTTTTTTATACTTCTTCTACTTACTTTCTATCATTTATAAGTTTTTAATAAGTAATAAATATACATAAAAGGCTATTTTAGACATTGATTTCAAGAATTTCAAGGACTTATTTCTTCTAGAACTTTAGAGTTTAATAACTCTTGATTCAATTATTCAATTTTTATAAAATTTTCTTTAAACTATAGATAATTTTTTAAAGTTTCACCACAAAAAAGAATCGACTATTAATTCATTTTTAATCGTCTGATATCTCAAAAAGCCTAGCAAGTATTTAAAACCCTAGCTCAGAGATACTTGAGCCTTATTTTCCTTATATCTCACAAATCCAAAATTTTAATACTACAAAAGTTTTTTACATAGTTGTATGACATAAACATATTCATTCTTGAAGATTTTGAGCCAAAAATCTATCAAATTGTCTAAGATATAGCTCAAAACATAACTACTAGTCAAGTGGGGTTACTTATTGCCCTTAGTTTATAAGCATTGACTTCAACTTCCAATATCTCATTTATTCGAACTTGGATTTTATTGAGCCACACATGAAAAGTGTAGCCAAGAAAGTGTTATTTCTAATCCTAGCCTTTGATTGTCTATTGCACTTTGTATGCGCGCGTTATGCTTAAAAGAGTGATAGTAGATAGAATTTTGACATCCTAACTTTGAGTGCTTATATCTCTTTCATAAAAAGTCCAAATCATGCAAGATTTACACCAAAACCATATCCAAAAATCCAAATTTGCTGATCCTAACCTTTGATGTTCAACTCCTCTTGAAAAAAAAACCCTAATTTCTAATTAATCCTCGGACAACCTCCTTGAAGCCCATTGGGCATGATTTTTGGCCAATAGGAATAGAAACTTCTATCATCCATCTCCATTCATTCACATGGATGGCCTAACTATCCCCTTTGACACTAAAAACCCCTTTCTAATCCTTTTTCTTATAAGATCTATATAATATGTGTTCTAAATACCAAATAAAAAAAATAAATAAGATATTAAGGATCACAAATGTCTAACAAAGGTGACTTAAGATATACAAGAGTTATTATCATTATAAAATCAACTTCAAAATTATTATCAAAAAAAGAAATAAGGTTGTATAAACCTCAATAATAGTCCTTCTAAACTAGCAATCTAACCACATCCTATAATCAATAAAACCTACTATTATAGCTTTCACTTAATTATATAGTAAATTATATATTAAATATATATGTATAATTTTTTCACATGGTAGCCAAACTACAACATGACACTGTGAAGTCAAGTTATCTATTACTTCATTCAAAAAATACTTGTCCCTATTACTAATTAAGATTTTTGGACATCAAAACCTAGTGACAATCTGCTCATAAAAGAACTTGGCTACTTGCTAAGCATTATTGGCTTTAACTACCTTTGTCTTAGTCTACTTGATAAGATATTTGATTGTTATTATTATATATTTTATTCCACTAATAGAATTTGGATGAATTTTTCTAATATATTTATTTTTTATTTTTGAAATGGGACTAAAGATAAGAATACATGGAGGAGTAAGCTCATTTGGAGGTTATTTCTAGCATATCTTTGATATGCATCACATGTTTTTATATACCTATAGGCATCTTAGAATAAAGTGAATTAATAGTAGCCAACTCTAAGGATCTTTTGTTCTATCAATATTCCCAAAAAATGATCCCTACATATACTATTATAGTATGCCTATAAAATTGTAGGAATTTCTTTTTCCATTATACACCTTCTTAACATCCCATCTATTTCATGTTGATATAATTTGCTACCAACTATGGAAAAATATTTATTATTAATTCAAATCTTTTGACATTCAATTTTAGATAAATGAGAAGGCAATATTTGATAGTTAAAAATTAGATAATTAATTCATACTAAGTGGAGGTGGTTGAAACAACAAATAGACTTTTATCTATTAAGATATCATCAATTGGGACTTCATCCATTTGTTCTGACAACCTGGATAAGTAATTAGCTTACATGTGCATCTTTCTTGGCTTATATTCTACTATATAATTAAATTCTTCTAGTAGAAGCATCCACCTTGTCAATCTATTGCTTAATTTTGCTTTGTTGATAAGATACTTAATTACCATGTGGTTTACAAAAAATAATATTGGATTTAAAAGGAGGTAGTATCTGAATTTTTTAATTAAAAAAACCATGGCAAGACATATGTATTCTATAGTAGTATAATTTCTTTCTATAAGATTTAATTATCTACTATTAAAGGCTATGGGATAGTCCTTGCTTCTTTTTCTACTTGCTTGATACAAGGTACTTCCTATTGCTATAAATGAAGCATCACAAAGTACATAGAAAGATAATGATTAATTTGGTGGTTTCAAAATAGGATACGTGCTAAGCTTTCCTTTAAAAATGTCAAATGCCTCTTGGCATTTTTTACTCCATTCAAACTTCACATCTTTTTGTTGAAGTCTAGTAATAAGCATAGAGATGGTAGCATAGTTGTATATCACTTTCGAATACCATCTAATGTGCCTTAAGGTTCTTTGTACCTTCTTTACTATTGAAAGAGGTTTTAATCCTACAATCACCTTGACCTTCTTTAAGTCTGATTCTCTACCATTTTTTGATATTACATATTTGAGTAGGACTTCTTTTTTAATTGATAAGAATATTTTATCAAGGTTTAAAGTAATCCTAGCTTTTCTATATCTTTGAAGATAAAACCTTATATAATTATAATGTATTGTCTTAGAAGATTAGATGTTAAAATCATTAATAAATACTATCATTGATTTGTGTAGTAAGTCTGAGAAGGCATATGATATTGCTCTTTGAAATGCCAAAGGAGCATTGTAAAGTCCAAAAGGCATGACCACATAAATAAAGGTGTTTCAAATTGTAGTAAAGGTTATTTTGTGGTGATCCTCTAGAGCTATAGAAATTTAATTGTAATTTGAATATCCATCCATAAATATATACAATTTGTACTTAGCTACCTCTTCTAGAATAGTATTTATAGTTGAAAGTGAGAAGTGATCTTTTTGAGTGCACTTGTTAAGCTTCCTATAATCTATGCATACTCGAAGTTTTTCATTTGTTTTCTTAATTAATACCATTGGTGAGACCCAATCTGTAATCTCCATGGATTGAATAAATCCAGCTTGGAATATTTTTTCTAATTTAACTTTGACAATTAATTATAAATTAAAATTTATTCTTTTTTTCTTTTATCTAATGGAAATTGAATTAAAAAAAAGTAGAATATAATAATAAGCTATTTTAGGAGATATGTCCTTGAAATCTTTGTAAGATCAAGTAAATACATCTTTATATTCTACAATTAATAACTTATAATTTAACAACTCATCTTTTGTCAATTGAATTCTAACTTTGATTAGTTTTGGATCTTCATTCTCTAAAGATACATCCATCAATTTGTAATCAAGGTCATACACATGCATACAAAAAGTAATAAAAGATCAACAACTAAGGTTGAAAAAAATACTTTTTTGGCTATATTTTTTATATATAGTTTGATAAAATCTAAGTTGGAATAAAGAAGATATTAGGAGTTAAAGTCAGTGCCTACAATCTAAAAATAGTAAATAATCATGCTTAATTAGTAGTTATATTTTGAGCTATATCTTAAGTAATTTAATAAATTTTTGGCTCAAAATTTTTAAGAGTGTATTTTTATATTACAAAATTATATACAAATATTTTATGGCATTAAGATTTTTGATTTTTGAGATGTTACAAAAATAATATTTAGATGTCTATAAACTAGGATTTTATATACTTGCTAAGATTTTTAAGATAACAAATGATCATAAGCAAATCTATAGTTAAATCTTCTTATAGTAAAGCTGAAGGATATAACCTACACATTAGAGAAAATTGACAAAAATTGAATAGTTAGATCAAGAGTTATTAGACTCTAAAATTCAAAAAAAAATTAATTTTTTATGGGTGAATAAGCTATTGAAGGATTTTGTTGCAATTTGAGTATTTTGTATAAACTAAAGGGATTTTTTAGGAGCTAAGACTTTACAAAGAAGGAATAATAGATATATAGAGCTATAATAAAATTTTGATATAAAGATGTGGTTTTAAAAAGAGATTATGGTTTTTTTTAAAAATTATTAAAAATCTAATTTATCAACAATTGATTAATTATGATTATATATAAAAAGAGATTTTAATTTTTTTTTTGTATGCCAAAGAAAAACTTTATATAAAAATCTATTTAAATATAAGATATTTTTATTAAAATAATATATATATATATATATATATATATATATATATATATATTTATAATATTATTGTATTATCTATTCTTTTTATTAAGGACAAATTACTTGTTGGAATCTTGCATATAATTTACAAGTCAATTCTTTATTGCTAGGTATCCAGTGTATTTTCAGATTGAAGATCATGCTAGATGACAATGGGCTACACTCTTTTCTTTGGTGTATAGAATAGAAACAATTTTGTCCATAGAATTTGAAGTTCCATGTTTATGCATTGCTATTGATGAAAGATTAAATACTTTTGAATCTTAGAAAGAATAATTAGAGCATTTAAAAGAACTAAATGAGATTCAAAGATTTATAGTTTAATATATAGAAACTACTCAAAAGAGAAGAAAGGAGATCCTTAATTAAAAAAAAAAAATTCTTATTCTAAAGATGTAGGTGATGGTTTAAAATTTAAAACACTAGACTTTCTAGCCATGTTTGATACACTTTGAGATCTTTGATAATAACTTAGTCTAACTTAAAATATTAGATAGGCAAGACTTTTCTACACAAACTACTAGAAGTTGTTGTAAAGAATATAAGGTATAAATATTAGTTAAAACACCAATGTATCTTATCATTTATATAATAACTTCAAATTAAATCTTAATAGAATATAGATATTTAATTAAGACATTGCTATATGTAGAATTATATTAAATTAGAAATAAATAATTCTCATTTCTATTCTAGATCAAAGTCTTAATATATATATATATATATATATATATTTTTTAATTCTATTTTTTTTTATAGATTATAATATCAAAGTTATAATTTTTTTAATAAATTTTTTTATAGATTGTATCAAAGGCAAAAATAGAATTTTCTCTATTCTTACAAATAATCCCACATGGTCACTATATTTGAATTCTACTAATGAATATTAATTAGTAGATTAGTTAAAATTATAATTTTTAAATTATTTAAATATCAAAATATTAAGATTAGAGATTTTATTTGGTCATTTAAGTATTCATTAGAATTTAGAAGAGTTTATAAGTTACAAGAGTCTTATTATAGAAAAGTTATAAAAATGAAGTCTTAATAAATTTTAGAGGCAATTATCTTAATTGGTTTAGTATTTTTTCTTAATTGTAAGAACTACTATTTAATTATTGAGACCAATTTCTACATTGGAATTCTATCTATATGTGTTATTCATTAAAAACCTATAAATATTATTTAGTAGGTAGAAGAAGCATAAAAAAAAAATTCATGTCTTTTTAATTATTTATGTAGAAAAGAGGATTTTTAGTTGATTTAAATTAGTTTTATTATTATAAAAAATCACCAAGATAGAATAAAATATTTTTAAATTAATTTTATTATTTTAAAAATGATATAAATATTTTTAGAATTTATTTAGAATTTATTTAGAAATTTTTAGGAATTTTTAGAGTAATTTATGAGACTTTGATAAAAATAAATTTTACCACTTTGGAAGTCATTATGAAGAAATGAAGCAAGATTTGAAGGCCTTATATAGTTCCTAGTCTAATTGGATGTTTTTGAAAACCATGGTGAAGTTAAAAGCACAAAAATATTAGTTCTACTAAAAAGAAATAGAAGGACCAATAGCTAATGTAGTCCTTGTAGGAAGGAAGGTACAGAAGTCCCATATAAGTTGTAGCACCTTGGATGTAGGTAGGAGGATAAGACTAAGGCCTTGTGGCCTCTCTAAGACACTCTTATATACTACTTGTGAGCCTTGATGAGATTTGAACTTTTGATTTTTTAAGAAAGTTATCTTTGAGATGAAAATTATTCATTTAGTTTTTTTATTATTTATCTTCTATTTTTAAACTATCATAAATTATTTATAATAACTTGGATTTATATGATTTTTATATCATAAAAAGATAAAAAATTATCTATTTAAAAATTTATTTTTTATTTTTTATTTTTATTTATTATTAGATAAAAATTTAGTGAACAAACTATGGCTAGTTTTGTAGTGTGTAATTGCTTAATTTCACATATTTCACTTGTTTTGTATTATTATTTTTCTTTATTTTTGTTTATTACTCCTTATACTTTACACCACAAATTATAAGCAATTCTTAATTGAAGCCATTTTATAATTTGGATTGAAGAGTGAATTTTATCTTTACACTTTTTAAAAATAAAAAACTCATAGAAGAAGTTTTAATAGCAACATAATATATCTATAGGGATCTAAAGATCTAATTTGTATTTAAAAAACTTCTTCAAAGTTTTTTTAGAAAGATAATATCTATCTAATATATGCTATCTTTTTTTATTTATTTTTATTTACTTAAGTAATATAGACATCTATTATATTAATAATATTATAACTTTTGATAATATCTAAATATAAAGCCTTAAAAATTATCTTTTTAAAGTTGAGTTATTTAGCTTGCAAAAGCATTAGACTATTCTTTGCTTGAATTTATATAAAAATTCTATTCCAACTTCAAATGCAATGATTCTTAAGTTGTTAAAAATTAGACTTTAATGAGTACCTACTTATAGAATTTTAAGTTAAAATGCACATTTTGAGAGACTAAGAGAGAAAAATCTAATACTCTTTATAATAAACTAATTAATAAAAAGACAAAACTATAAAAAATAATTACACTAAAAAAAAGAAGTGAAAGGTGGAACTGAAAAAAAAATAAGATGATTGAGAATAGTGAGAGGGATAGACAATTAATCTTAGATTAGGCGGCTCCATGCCTCTCATTTAAGATCCACCTTTTGTATTTATTTATTCTTAAATTGAACTAAAAAAATTATTTTTATTTCTTTCTTACTTTAAATTCAATAAATTTTAATTTAATAATAATCTAACTAATATGATTTTAATACCACCAAAATTTATAGCCATTTAATTATTAAATATTAAAAAATACTTCTTCAAAATTTTAATGATTTGAATTATTAAGGTAAAATATAATTCTTTATTTAAGTTTGAGTTTATGTCAAATAAAGTACAATTCAAATAAAATTATTTTTAAAGAGCAACTGAGCTTCTATTTATATAAAGTTGTTTCTAAAAAGCACTTGGCTTTTAAATATTACTAATTTTTCAGTCAAATATTAAGATAGATAAAAACTTCAAAGTTATATAAAGTTATTTCTAAAAAAGAAGGTGTCTACTCTCAGTGAAGAAATATAAAATAAAACACTCAAGAACAAAAATAATAAATTCTAAGAACAATATCAACTTAAAAGTAGATAATCTAAAACTTCTAATATTCTTATATTTTATTAAGAAAAAAGGGATAATCTACTCTTAATCAAGAAAAGACAAAGCTTTGATATTGTATGTACACTCTTGTCAATTTGTCAAGGACACAAATTGAAAGAAGATGCATAAATTAATAAAATTTGTATCAAAAGAAAATGACAAAATAGAAATAAAAAAATATATATTAAAAAAAAAAACAAGAATGGTTATTGCTAAAAATTAGAAAATATAAAGACTCTTGAATTACATTAGAAGTAAGAAAGGAGTTGACAAGAATGAAAAAGGCTTCACTCTTGTCTTTATATATACTATCTATGTAAGAGCTATGTAGGGACGCTCTATAGAATTTCCAATGCGTGTCTAATTTCTAAAATACATGTCAAACTTACAAGATAAGTTTCTTATATGTATGCCACATAATTAGATTATTCCACAAACTACTAATATGTGTGACACGTGGATAATTTGTTGGCCAAGTTTCTAATCTACCAATCACCTATAGACATATATAAAGATGAAACTACATTTATAAAGCTTCTAGGAAGCTTTTAGAAAGCTTTTCTATAAGATATTATCAAATTAATCTA
>JAWRVF010001147.1:0-103665 GCA_036785485.1 Physcomitrellopsis africana
CCTCCTGTCAATGGGACTCTGCACTCCAAGACTCCCTTGCAGCGTTGCGTGAGACCTGCCCCTTCGTTAATTTGCGTTTCTGTGGGTGGGATGTGGGATCTCTCAATGGAATTTTTGTGGCTCACCGCTACTTGTTAGCTGGATTAATTGGTAGATTGCGAAGAATTAGTGTTGATTGCGAAGTTTGTTGGCATCAGCTATGGCGGGATCCGTGTCACGACGACCTAAGAGGCCAATCTCTGCACCATCGCAGGCTTCGGCGCCGGATGAGTCGCCAGAAGAGATTGTGCGAGGGTCCAAAGCATCGCAGCATGGCAAGAAGGTGAGCAGGGGGAAGGCAGCTGCAGATTGGATGTCTATGCTTGTGACGCTCCTGTTTGCGACGTGGCTCATTTGTCGCTATCAGACGGAGGTATTACCTTCTCCGGTATCTGAGAAGGCTGCTGGGGTAAGAGGCTTTTCTGAGGAAAGAGCTTACAGGCATGTCGCAGCGCTTTCTTCTTTGGGACCGCATCCTCTGCGCAGTAATGCTCTCGGTCATGCTATTCAGGTATGATGATACGGCTTCCATGTGTGTATGTGTGTGCGAGAGAGCGATGGTGTGTGTATGTGTGTGTGTTTTCAGTAGCATTTCAATCCACGAGAATTGGTTTTGTTCGTATGTGCAAATTATAATCTCCTTTCCATGCGATTGATGTTATCGAAGGGTATGTAGACGGGGGAGTTAGTTTCAAGGTTGTTCTCTCTAGTATCTTATTTAGAGAACCGTTTGGCGTGTTTTTTCCTTGCAGTACGTGACAGACCAGGTTACGGAGGTACGCGAGACAGCGAATTCGGAGGTGGAAGTGGAGGTAGATTACTTTCATGCGAGACCAGGAGCGACACAGCTTACAGGAGGACTTTTCAAGGGAAAGAGTTTAGTTTATTCTGGACTGAAGCACGTTGTCGTTCGACTACATCCTAAATATGAGGACAGTGCCCTGGAGAACGCAATTTTGGTCTCTTCGCACATCGACACTGTTATCACCGCACCGGGTGCTGGGGATTGCAGCTCATGTGTGGGTATTATGCTTGAATTAGTGCGGGCGTTATCCCATTGGGGCCAGGGCTTCAAACACTCCATTATATTTCTCTTCAATACAGGTTAAGTGAATGCTTGCTTCTGAAATCTTTACTTTTCGCAGCGTCTCACCGTTGTGCATTTGATTATCTAGGGTTGGTAAGTATCAACGTAGATTGTGGATTTTGCAACTTGTACAGATCTCTGAGATGCCTGTGCCTCATTATAAAAGCTTGATTTAGTAGCTCTTGCTGCATGTATAATTGTGGAGTTATAGGCCCCTCATCTTATTCGTTTCATCTATGGGTTACACGTATTCACTAAGCAATATTGAGTCATGCAGGTGAAGAAGAGGGTTTAATTGGGGCGCATAGTTTCATGACCCAGCATCCATGGAGAGGAACGATCCGTGCGGCAGTAGACTTGGAGGCTATGGGCATTGGTGGTAAACATTGGCTGTTTCAAGGTGGTCCGGATGCTTGGCTTATTGAGACCTTTGCGAAGGTAGCCAAGTGGCCTGCCACAATGATGCTAGCTCAAGACATATTCCACTCTGGTCTGGTGAAATCAGCCACAGATTTCCAAATTTTTAGAGAAATTGCAGGCTTGACAGGGCTTGATTTTGCTTACATGGAAAATTCGGCTGTATACCATACCAAAAACGACAACTTGGGGCTTTTGCGACCAGGGTCTCTACAACATTCTGGAGACAATATGCTTCCTTTCTTACGTGAAGTAGCTGCATCATCAGAGCTGGCATCCCGTAATATGACATATCCAACAGGATTTTCCAACATGGACGTTGTTTACTGGGATATACTGGGGTGGCACATGGTGACTTACTCTCAGGGTTTTGCCAAGCTTCTGCACCACTCCATTATCTTTCAGCTTATAATACTTCAATTTAATGCTATTTATCTCTCAGGGATTTCTTCCCTGGTAGCCGCATGCTTAGCTTTATTGACCATCTACTTCACATGGTGCTTTGCTATAGGTTTCGCTCTCCTTGTTGCAATTCTTGTTCCATCTATAGCCAGTTCGGCTGTTCCATTCTTAGCGTCCCCGTGGTTAGTAATACCACTGTACTGTGTTCCGGCTACTATTGGCGCCTTGGTTGGCCATCATTTTGGTCATATTCTTCTTGTTTGGTACCTTTGTCACGTTGATGAGGAGAAAAACAAGGCCCAGTCGAAGTCAGACCAAGTTGCTTCAGTGGAAGGCCTTGTTGAAAAAGCTCCGGAAACAATATTTTGGGAGGCAGAGAGATGGTTGTTCAAGGCGGCGATTATGCAGTGGCTATTTGTGCTTGGAGTAGCAACATGGGCAAAGGCAGGGTCTTCCTACTTAGCTCTTGCATGGGTAGTTGGCCCTACTATGGCGTATGGGTTGCTTGAGGTTCGCCTCTCATCTCGACAAGTATTGAGGCAATTACGACATCTTACGTTTTGGCTTGGTGTGCTTGTTCCAACCGTCTTGACGGCTTTACCAGCCTTGCACTTCCCTCGTGTATTTATCAACATGCTTGTGAACTTTGACAGGTAATATAAGTAAATTCAAACCATGTTAGTGTCTGAAAAGTATTTTGTTCTTAATCCTTTTTGTGGCTGAAAGGTCTCGCTGTGATCTGCTAACAGAAATATGATTTGCGAACAGGAATCCTGGAGGTTTGCCGGTGTGGATGGGGAGCGTAATGATAGCATGTTTATGTACGGCAATTACGGTCTCGATACTTGTGTACTTGCTCCCCTATGTTCACCGTTCAGGAGGGCTTCCATATGTTCTCGGAGCACTAGGAGCTGTTCTATTAATAGCATTGGCAGCTGTTACTCTCAGCATTTTCCCTGCCTTTACTGCAGAAGTCGGTCGAGGCATTAATGTTGTTCATGTTATTGATACTGATGCAAAAGATGTTGGAGGTGCTACAAAATCATTTATCTCTCTGGCCTCTGTAACCATGGGCAGATTGGACGAAGAAGCAAAACATACGGGTGATTTAAACCTTGTGTGTAATCGAAACAGTACTCTTGACTTTGCAACTTATAAGGTGAAATATGGATGTAACAAGCCCGTCCCGCTGGATGAAAGTTTGTGGGAGGCCCGACCTTCCTTAGTGGTGATCAATGAAGAAAAGGGTCCACCAAGAGTGACAATTGTACGCCTGAATGCTGGAGAAGCCTCCCGTTGGTTTCTGGCGATAAATTCAAACAAGATATCAAAGTTTCAGCTAGAAGCTCTTACAGATTCTTCATCTGCACAAGATGCGTTGATACCGGTCACGAAGACATTAGGGGTCGATGGTTGGCATCATATTCAATATAATACCGATGCCAGCGGTCCCAGAAACTTCTTGCTTACCCTTCATTGGTCAGAAAATCATACTGACGAAAATGTACTGAAGCTTCTGAAGTTGCGCACAGATGTTGAACTTACAACACCTGAAGTAGCAAAGATGTTGGAGAATCTTCCGAAGTGGTGTCTAAGCTTTGGAAAGTCGACGTCGCCCTATTCATTAGCGTACTTGGCATCCTTGCCAGTTGATTTTAACAAAGAACTCGCAACTCAAGAAGCTTAGATGTGGAGCTATAGATTTTGGCCCCGCTAATAACTTTCAAGGCAGTGCACGTTTTTGAAAAACGGGGCCCCAAAATGGTGCGTGCTGAACGAATTCAGGAAATGCTGTAGAGATGATAATTGCCATTCAACTATGTCGATGACTCCATTCTAGAGCACGCTGAAGGTTTATCATTCTGCTGCTGGCTGTTCCCTGCCTTGCCTGTCGTAGCTGCTGTGGTACGCATGAGACTTGGCATTCAGTGTTGTACAGGAAATGCTGGGGCGACGTCGAGGCAAACACAGTTTCTGTCACCGCTTCGCAACGTTGTGGCGGCTGTATTTGAAATCGTTTTGCAAGGTCGGTTTGGATTGCACCATAAACCTCATATTTACCAGTATGTGTAATAGCCATCATGTAAGACTTTTCTTCAAATAGTTGACTAGAATACTGTTGGGCCTCTCAACACTTTTATCCACCATTTGTTCCAGGCCTGGTCTTGGTGAGTTGTGTATTGTAAGTGCTGAAAATAGGCGGCTGCCATGGAGAGTATGAGCCATATGAGGAGATGCAGTGTGGATAGAAACTTTTATCTGCAGGTATGGTTTGTTAGCATTGGAAAGGGCTCTAGAGACATTACTAAGAGGCAAGTTATATGAATTTGGAATACTTTGCCTTGAATATCCATCTTGCAATCTTATGCGAAGTCTTTGGGTTTGACCTTTAGCATCAAAGAGTAGGTCTTTGATTGAGATGAAATGATTCCACACATATAATTTTTGAGCTTTTACGTTAATTTTGAACTTACTGCAATGTACTATCTAGAGATCTTGTGTATGCTGCATCGGAACATCTTTTCGTCAAATTTGAATTCTTGAGCATTTAGGCAAGGTTTGATTGTAATATGTGCTATATCTTGGAAGCTCAGGATGGTCAAATTCAGAAGAAAGCATTGACATGTATGGACTGAATTGCGCAAGCATAGCATCCAGGTTTAGTAATTCTTCATTTCAACTTCCACATTTGTGAACCCCGGAACCTTGTATCACATGTGGTGCTCTCATGAAGGAATTGAACGTTTGGCTGAGTTATGTAATTGTTTAACAATTGAAACTATGCATATAATATGAGTTCATCATCCTTCTAATGCATGAATTAACTTGCTTAAGGTTAAGCATGGTCTTTCATTCACAACTAAGTTCTATTCAGAGGAATTCTTATTGATTTTGGTCCTTGTCGTTCACAGTTTGGTACCACTTTTCTTTTCTTTACAATTCCTAAAGAAATGTGTGCAACACATGTAGCTGGAAGAATACTTTAATCACTATTATTCAAAAAAATTTCTAAGGTAAAAATAAAATGTGAGTTCTTGATGCAATACAAACACCAATAAGTTTTGTCAAAACCTCCATTGCAAACTTTTAAAACAAAAAAACTAAAATAAGAAACATATAAAATTTTAATCACATCGTTTGCAGTTTCTAATATCTATAAAAGTATATCTCATATATATATATATATATATATATATATGTTTTTTTTTTAAATTAATAGTATCTGAAAAAAATCCTATATAATTATTAAAATCAATAATTATAAAGTACTTGATGTAGAAAAAGTATCCAATTTGACAATGAAACAAAAAAACAAAATAAAAAACAAGATATTTAATATCTTGTTAGTAACATTATTTTTTATTTTTAAAAATATGTATACTATGTGCTTGTTTCTTTGAACATACTTTAAGTGTATGTTTTATGGATATATATACATATTCATAAAAAAAAGTCCAAAAGACCAAACATTGCATGTGTTTTATTATTATTATTTTTTCTACTTTTTAAAATTGTTTTTAAAATCTCAAAAAAATAGAAATATATTTTTTGTTTTTGAAATCAGTAAGTAACTAGATTTCTATTCAACTTTTTAATATAATTTTATAGTAAAAAATTAATATAAATATTTATTTATATAATTTTTACATATTTTTTACTTTAAAAATAAAATTTAAATATTTCGTAATATTAATATTATTTTACATTAATAAATAATTTAATTAATTATGTATTAAATATTTATACTATTATTTTTAGAAAAACCAAATTTATATAATCATTTGTTTTAAAATTAAATGACAAATTAAATTCAATTCAAAGAATAGTTGATATTGTTTGTTAATAATTGTAGTAAATAACAAATTTTAAAAAAAATCCAGTAAATATTTTTTTGTCTTTTGTCTATTGACAACCATTTCAAGAATGTCCATCAATTAACTACGAGATTATTTTCTAGCTTCAAATGAGATAATTGGCATTGTTATATTATATTATATTGATAATTATATTACTAATATAACAAGGGCTAGATGCCTCAATTAGGATAAAAATAAGACAAAACAAATCTAATTAATAAATATTATAAAAAAACCTTAGATAATAAAATAAAGGTTATTACTAGTACTTTTCTTTGATTGAATGATGTAAAAAATTGGATAGAATCAACCATTCATAATGCTTACAACATCTTTGTTTCTATCATAGAATTTATTTTAGAATCAACCATTGAGCTTGTCCAAACATAGATTGTTTCTATGTATCAAGCTTTAAACTTATTTTGGAACCAACTCTTGATCTTTATCTAAATAAGTTGCTAAGAATTTCTTAAGCATTGATTAGGTATATTTTGATGCTTCATTTTAGTATAACCAAAACAAAACCTTAGAATGTAAAAGTAAACTTGTCAAAAAACATATCAAGAAATTTAATGCATATGAACAATCTATATTTGACTCCATCAATAATTATTTGCAACCTTATTCAATTTACATTGCTATATGTTCATCTAACCAATCTAACATTGATTATCAAGTTCTATAGATCTAAAATCTTAATTGAAATAGACTTTATATTTAACTTCAAAGATTAAGAGTTTCCAAATGGTAGAGAGAGATATAAAAGTTATATTTTAAAATATGATTTTAGATATATTATCATGAATTTTATTTTTAAATATTAATATAATTACTATTTTTCATACAACTAATTCTTAAGTTGTTACTAATTAAAATTAAATGAGACAACCACAATTAATAAGTTGAAAACTAACAAAAGATGATGGCTTATAAAGGATTTAAAAAGCATGGCAAGCAAAGTAAATAATCTTGTTAGACATAAAAAAAAATCAATAATATTAAAAATTATTTATTAAAAATGATGAGAAGAGATTCTAAATTATCCTTTTATTTAAACTTCATTTTAGTTAAAAAACCAACAACTTCTTTTATATATTATATATTGGTCAAGTTTTAATAAAAAACTTTAGATAAGGATCTTCTAACTTAAAGTTTTTTATTTGGAAGAATATAATTATGATTCCAATACTAAAGTATGACTTTAATTAGAATTATGAATATAAGATACTATTCAATTTTTAGAAGTTTTATTTTTGGAATCAATATTGTACTTTGGACATGGATACTATAAACATATATAATTAGATTAGCTAATAAGAAAAAATATTATAAATAGCTTATTTAGGCATTATTTCAAAAGATGGTATTTTTACTATTCTAATTTTTTGTTTTAATTATTGAAGATAAGAGCTCTTATTTTACAAAAATTAAAACATATATTTTATAGATATCAAGTTGATACTATATTGGCTTGCAATAGTCTATTTCTATCAATAATTTTTTTACATTAAACCAAGTATTTGTTGCACAATGAATAGTAATGAGATGTCTCTAAACTAACAAGTACCAATATGCTTACTTAATTAGCTTAATTATAAATTATTGTATTTGATTAATATTATTTTTAAATTTTTTAAAAATTAAATATCTTATTTTTGGCAAAAAATTATAAAGAAGATTGTTGTTGAAGTTGATTCTTTTAATTAATAAATGTGGTCTCTAAGAAGGTTATAAATATTGCTTTTGATAGTTTCTTTCAATGTATCAAGATACTTGGCTATCTTTTTATTGATAAAATTTAATCATGTTATGTTTAAAATTTTAATTTGATGCTTACAAATGTTTATATATTTTAAATAAATGAATATGGATAATTAAGTATAAGCTTTATATATAACAAATTATATATGTATATTTTTACAAGTTAGAAATATATAAGGTCTTTGAAAAATTTATATAGATATATAAGGATATTGACAATGTTTTGGATTTGGAGTATAAATTTCATCATCAATACTTATGCATTGTTAATTTTTGCAACCATTTTTGCTTATAAAAGTCAAAATATTTATATTAATTAATAATATCATCAATTAATTGATAAAATGCCATCCTATTGATCTTCTTTTTAACTTCTTGTAAGATTAATTAGATATTGTTTTGAAATTTTTATAAAGAGCTTTAATCATAGTTGTAGTATCTTTTCTAGTATGTGGCATGTTCTTTTCACTTGCCTTCTTTGTATTAAGATTTAGAATCTATTTTTTTATTAAAATATTTAAAAATTATTTTATTAGTTTTAATAGACTATCTTACAAGACTTTGATAGTACTTTACCTAATTTAGTAGCATCCTTTGTATTGATATATTGAAGGAGTTGTAAAAAAATATTATATTTGTAAGAAGTTCTATTATATATATCAATTCATTGATAGTATTAATAACTTTTGTTCTTGTTTAAATATCATTTATTCTTGCAAAAGCTTATTTTTTTTGAACTTATTTTATATGTTAGAGACATGAAAATACCTCTACTTCAAAAAAAGCTAATTTGATATAAGCAAAATAATATAATAATATTATTAGATATTTTCAAATGTAAATATAAATGTATACATTGTTATGGACATAAGATTTATCTCAATAATTATCTAATTAATATGGATAGATAGAAGTAGATAAAAGTGAATTAATTTGATAATATCTTATAGATAGGTTCCAAGAAGCTTCATAGATGCAGTTTCACCTTCATACATGTCTATAGGTGATTGATAGGTTAAAAACTTAATCATTAAATTAGCCACATGACGCACATGTTGGTAGCTTGTAGAACAAGCTAAATATATGGTATATATGTAGGAAACTTGTCTTGTAAGTTTGACATGTATCTTTGTAATTTGTCATTTTATTTATTCTACCAATATTGCCTAAAATAAACCTATAAAAGAAGATTTAAACATAAAAAAGACTAAACATATGAAATACACTGTTAAGGTTATTCAATTAATTGCTTCCAAATATCAGAGTCTAATGAACATGCAAATGCTCTAAAACAATGTTGTCCTCTTCATCTGTTTTGCTACTCCACAACCAAGAATAAACTTCGTAATACTATGTCTTATAATTCTTCTATTGTAATCTGCTGTCTTTCTCTAATCTCATAATAACAACCAACAATATTGTATTGTCCCAACATACTGCATACAACTGCTTCACATTCCAAACACTGGAAATAACTTCTCACTAAGATTCTATTCCGAAACAAATCAACTTTTCAATATTCTCTTTCATTGCTCAACTCTCACAGTTAATACATCACAACCTTTTCATTCGTACTCAAACTACATTAATATATTCCATCTTTGGTTGCCAATTTGCCATACCAAATTCAAACATCTAATAATTATAATTTCTTACTCATCCATATATATATTGAATTTTTTTATTTTATTATTGTATTTCACAATTGACATGGTACAATCAATCAAAATGTAATCCAAATTCTCCACTATAGTCTAATACAAAAGAAAATGAAAGAAAGAGGTAGTACCAAGCTTATCCCAACTCTCGACTCTCACAATCGGGCCCCAATTTCTTCTTCGCTATTTTCTTTAGCCAATTTCTTCTTCACTATTTTCTTCTTCACTATTTTCTTGTGGCCAATTGATATTGGCTAAATTACCCTCCAACTTTGCCACTTCTGCCTTCAAGGCATCAATTTCTGTCCGTAGCTTGTCCATTTTAATTCTGTATTGATTATCCAATTTTACCTTTTCATATTTCAATTTTATTGCCTTTTCATATTTTACTTGCAATTGATACTTCACCGCCTCCCTTTCCAAATCCCATGTCTTGTGATTCTCTATTAATTCTTGTTTTTGGCCATTCAGGATTTGTTGAGTGTGTTCTTTGTCATTTGTCCAAGCTTCAACAACTTGATTCTGCTTTTTCCTTGATAATAAGACCCTGTTCTATAATTCAACGACTTTTTTCTATTATCTCTTTCAAATTTGCTTCCAATTGTTGCCTTAAATTTTCTTCCAGATTATTCATTATAAGCTGAAATTGGAAAATTTGATCTAATATTATGTCCATGAAGTTCTTTCCTTCCAATATTCTTGTATTCAAAACTCGAACCTTAGTCGCCTTCTTGATTACTAAGCAAATTGGAACCTGCCTTGGTGTAGTCATTGTGATAGCCTCTTATTCTACCACTCGACTTGATTCTCTGATTTCATGCACCACTACCCCTAGACTAGCTATCAATGTCATCAGACTCCAAACATATCGTGGAGGTGCTGGAAAGGGTATATTTCTCGCCGCTATCAATGATGTTTGACTTAACATGTACACAATCACCAAGTGTATGTAATTAGAGCAGAGCAAGGATGCAAACTTCCCCGTCGTCTGCTTGGCTACCATCTTTGCATAGATTCTGGTTGCTACAAATGCTACCCAATTAAACACCATCCCTTCTAGCGTTCCTATCGCCGCAAACAATAGCCATTTGGACACATATGTGGTATGTTGGTTTAAACCTAGCAGCTTCTGTAGAAATCGCATCCACTCTATAAGCTCCGCTGTGAGCACCTCCGCCACCTTTCAGCCCTGATTCTTCTCCAGTAACGACATACCACCTTTAAAATAACTACCTGGTCTAAAATCAATAGACACTTTGATGCCCATTGCAAATTCATCAATTAATAGATAAAATATTGTCTATAAAGTATTCTCATCGATCTAGATTATCTTCCTCTTTATTACACTTGAATCATCCTCTAGATCGTAATTTGATATATACTCAGTCACCAATTCCACATCAGTTAGTAATAAATTAACTGCCTCTCTCAAAAATACATATAGCTACATATAGGTAATGGAACTACGCTGAATTAAACAACGACCTTCTCTAAATTGAATAGTGACCTAGCGTAGTTCCATTATCAATAATCACAATCAAATATCTTTAGTTCTTCTATTATTGGCTACACATGTAGTCAGAAATTGAGATGTATGTTGATCTAGGTCTGCTCCTTGCAAACTTCTAAAGATAAATAATGGAACTATGCTAGTTGTATGATGGCGCGTTGCATCCATTTGGATTGCAATTGGAACTGCTGGTCTCCCCGCCGCCATTGAAGATGACAATGTTCTACTCAATATCTTATTAAAATAAACATTATCTTTTCCAATTATCTTTTTTGGACTTCCAAGCCTTTGTAATTTACTATTATTATCTTGAAATAATTTTATTAGTTGAAATTGAGGTGAAAACAATAGATTTTAAAATATGCTAAATTGGCCTTTAATAGCAAGCAATTTATGCCATTCTGAAGAACTAGTCTTACTGGAATGAGCTGTATCTACTATCGGAAAAGTATCCAATGGAGTATCCAATGCTTCTGTGCTATATTTTCTTTCCATTAATGGACTTGAAAGATACGTTAGACTATTCGCCAAATTATCTACGAGTATTCTTTGCAATTTTTTTAACAATGTATATGTCTAAAATATTAAAAATCTTTCATATTTTGGGTATCCTTGGATGTGTCAACAAGCATGCAACCATAGTTTAATCCAACTCTATCGATGCTTCTTTTTTAGATTTTGTTCTTGTTTGTCTACCAACAAATTTTTTGCTTACGCTGTCGTACTATAATTGCTAACAATATATAAAAATTAGTAAAAATATAAAATATATTTATAAATTCTAATATGTATTATAATGGTTAATAAAATATTTAAAGGAATTGAAATAAGAAACTTTATTTTATTTTTGTTACTTAGTTTGGTTATGGTATTTAAATTATATAAGACCTAAATATTTAATATAAAGCCTTGAGAGGCAATTGAGATCCAAAGAAGAAGAATTAAATTACTAAAAGGCCTATTTGGAAGGATGAAGATAAATTGTGGATGAATGAAGATAAGGGATGAAGTTTTTCATTCCTATTAGTGAATGGTCATGCCTAGTAGGCTTTGAAGAGGCTACCTCCAAGGAGAACAAGAGTTTTGGCAACTTTAAGGAAAGTATTTGAAAGAGAGAAGCTAGATATTAAGAAATCAAAGACAACAGAATGAATTCTAAGGCAGTAAGTAGGCCATTTTGTTAATAGTAATGGAGGTTTGCCATATCTTAAGTTTCTAGACAAATTTTTGTCTAAAAATTTCTAAAAAGGTATATTATTATGCTAAAAAGCTATACATAAAAGTTTCATAGTATTTAATTTTTTAGTTTGTGAATTATAAAGAATTTAATACATAGATATTTATAAATAAGGGTTTAAAGCTACTACTAGGATTTTGGCAATATCTATAGATTGGTAATGAATCAATAGTTGAAATTTGTGGTGATAGTTGTTAAAAATACATTAGTACTTCATGTAAATTTTGAGTAGGTTTGGATAGTTGGATTAAAAATTATGGATTATTAAAGTTTGGAAAAAATTCCCTCCTTATAGGAAAATGAGAGTTTAGAATATTTTGTTATATGTTAGGTGTCTTGTGGAATAAGGCTTATGTATTGGATGTAATAGCCCTATGAAAGAAACTTTATGTAAATTTAAAGGATTTGTTATACTTGGATCTTGGTTGAGTATTTAGTGGCAGCTAGAAGTCCAATACTTTCTTGAGACAAACTCTCTCTACCACAACAGCACTTTCTCCTGTCTTCCTTTTAAAAGGCGTATTTTCCTCAGTGCAATGTTTTTATTGTTATTAATCATAATCTTTCATCATATCTCTAAAATTACTTTCCATCTCTAATTTAATTAGACATTTGGCTTCACTTTTGAATCGGCACTAATTTTTCAACCGCTTTGTACATCATCCAAAAACTACTCGTTTGGCACTTAATTCCTAACACTCAAAACTATTGTTAATCCCCAGCAGTGGTACCAAAAATGTAATTTTTCATTTTACTTATTCTACCAATATTACCAAGAATAAACCTACAAAGAGGGATTTGAACACAGGGAAAGACTAAATGCATGAAATACACTATTAGGGTCACACAATTAATTGCTTCCAAACATCAGAGTCCAATAAATACACAAATGCTCTAAAACAATGCCGTCTTCTTTATCTGTTCTGCTACTCCACAATCAAGAATAAACTTCGTAATACTTTTTCCTATAATTCTCTTATTTTAATTTGCTGTCTTCCTCCAATTTTATAATAACAACTAGCAATATTGCACTGTTCCAACAGACTACATACAACTGCTTCATATTCCAATCATTAGAAATAACTTTTCACTAAGAACCCATTTCAAAATGAATCAACTCTCTTATATTCTCTTTCACTGCTCAACTCTCATAGTTAATATATTACAACCTTCTTATTCATATTCAAACTATATCAATATGTTCCATCTTCAACTACCAATTTGCCACACCAAACTCAAGCATCAAACAATTATAATTTTTTATTCATCCATATATATATTGAATTTTGTTTTATTACTGTATTTCACAATTGACATGGTACAATCAATCAGAATGTAATCCGGATTCTCCACTATAGTCTAAAACAAAAAAAAACGAAAGAGAGAGGTAGTATCAAGTTTATCCCGATTCTCGACTTTCACAATCAAGCCCCGATTTCTTCTATCCTATTCTCTTTATATTAAAAATTGACGTACCAATCATCATCACTCCTGTCTTAATTGCTTTTTCAACTAATTTTTCTATATTATCATCTATATCAACAAGCAATTGGATTAATCATCTAATTTATTAATTTTTAATCCTTACTCTATCATCCAAAATTATCTATCTATTCTACAGTCTTGCAAATTGGATACATGTTAGAAATCTTCTAAAATGCTATCACATAGCTCTTAGGTAGATAATATATATAGAGACAAAAATAAAATCTTCTTTATTCTTATTAACTTGTTTCTTGCTTCTAATCTAATTCAAGAATCTTTATATTTTTTGGTCTTTGACAATAATCACTCCAAATTCTTCTTAAATATATATATTTTCTTATTTCTATTTTATCATTTTTCTTTAACATAGATTTCACAGATTTATGCATCTTCTTTTAGTTTGTATCCTTAACAAATTGAGAAGAGTGTATATATAATATGAAAACTTTGTCTTTTCTTGATTAAGAGTGGATTATCTCTTTTTCTTGATAAGTCATTAATATATTAGAAGTCTTGGATTATCTACTTTTAAACTAACATTGTTTTTATAATTTTTTTTTTTTTTTTTTTTTTTTTTTTTTGAATATTTTATTCTACATTTTTTGAGTGAGAATAGATAACTTTATTTCTATTATATTATTATGGCAGAGCTTGCTACAGTGAAGAATGCAATGGCATAAATATAAGAACAAATAAGAGAATTAATACTTATAATACATCAATACAATTTATTACTACAAGTAACAACAAGATTAATAGGAAGTGAAGATATAGAGATGATTGGAGCTGCTTCAATATCTACACCAAGCCATACTATTTCATCTACAATTGAATACCATTCAAATATCAAAGAATCAAAAATTAATTAGCTTGAAAAATTAGATGGTACAAGATTTAAATTTTGAGGATTCAATAATCAAGTACAACAAGTGATTGAACTTCAACCTTAAAGTTATCCAACTTAAGGATTATAAGTTAGGTTTATTGAAACACTACTTTTAGATTTTATTTTATTATAATTTTTATCTTTTTTTAAACAATGTGATTTAATATTAGATAATTTTGAGGCATTTTTAGCAAAGTTTCAATTTATGTATAGAGAATATAATATAATTTGTGTTACAACGAACAAGATTTATATCTTGTAACAAAATAATTGATTAATAACATTATATGCATCACAATTTTGACAACTAGCAACTAATATCAAATATAATAATGATGCACTCATCAGCCAATTTTTCTATGGATTACAATATGAGGTAAAGAAATTGATGCTCAATTCATTTGATTTTCAAATATTGAATCAAGTAATTGACTTTGTTGTGAAATGTTACAATTGGCTTTTTAAATTTCAACTTGAGAGTCATATAAGGAAGCCTTAACGTTGTCGTGTAGTAATACGACCACTAGGTGAAAGAGGGAAGGAGTGATTATATTATAGAAGAGCTCAAATAAAAATATTAGAGAAAATTATCTTAGAAAAATAGATAATAGACAAGGAGGTAGTAAAAATTAAAAGGTGCTAATGCTGCCTTTTATAAAAAGGAATTCTACTTACTTTGTATAGCCATAAATATGGTAAAACAAAGTAGATTAGAAAGATAATTGGTATAGGCATGTTTAGTAAGGAGTTAAGAGTAGGTTTTAGAGAAATTTACCTCAAAATTACAAGAGTTGATATCCGGAGAGGGCCGGTTAAGAACCTGGGTCGAAACCAGACCCCAAGGCACAAAACCGCGTGCCGACGGCGAATGGAGAAGTTTTTTGTAGATCGGAGATTGGGGTTAGGGAGTGAACTTGTAGGGTTTTGTATAGGATTTGATTTTGAATGATTTGGATAAAAGTTGAGTTTGGAAGAGATTTGCAAAGTCATAGTTGTTTTGAGAGACTTTAGAGTTTGTGAAGTATATTGGAGTTTATATTTTTGAGGATTTTGTGAGATTGGTTATAGATCGTCAAGTGAAATTTTGTGGGTTTGTGCATACAGTTGTGCTTGTTAGGTGCTGTGAATTTGAGATTGATCTAACGGTTCGATCAAAGGTTATTGAAGTTTATGTGGGTTGGGGTCTCTAGAATTGGGTTTTAAAGGTCAGTTAGGGTTTTGCAGATTTTGAGCAATCTATTAGTTGGATTGGGGTGAAATTTATGTTTGTGTGTGTAGAAGACTTAATTTCCTACATGCTTGTGAAATTTGGAAGCAATTGAACAGTGCAAATAGGAGGTTTAGGCACTGGAATATTGGCATGAAGATTGGAGAAGGAGGTCGGCTGATACCCGAGCAAACTTGTAAGTTTTTCTTCTTCTTGGTGAGTTGGATCTTCTTCAAACTTGGTGTGTGTGTTTTTAACTTAATTGTTAAGGTGTATGAAAAATTTCAATGAAGATCAACGGTTTGTTTGGTAGTTATTGTGGTTCTAAAACTGCCTTAGAAATTGCTTAGGGCTTGGCTAGGATTTAGGATTTAAGATTTTACTAGGGTTTGATTAGGATTTGGATTTAGGATTTAATTAGGGTTTCATTAGGATTAGGATTTGATTAGGATTCGGATTTAGGGCTTAATTAGGGTTTCATTAGGATTAGGGTTTGATCAGGATTTGACTTAGGGTTTGATTAGGGTTTGACTAAGGTTTGACCAAGGTTTGAATTAGGATTTCATTAGGGTTAGGGTTTGATCAGGGTTTGACTTAGGGTTTGATTAGGGTTTGATTAGGGTTTGACTAAGGTTTGACCAGGGTTTGAGTTAGGGTTTCATTAGGATTAGGGTTTGATCAAGGTTTGACTTAGGGTTTGACTAGGATTTGACTTAGGATTTGATTAGGGTTTGACTAGGGTTTGACTAGGGTTTGACCAGGGTTTGAATTAGGGTTTCATTAGGATTAGGGTTTGACTAGGGTTTGACTAGGGTTTGACCAGGGTTTGAATTAGGGTTTCATTAGGATTAGGGTTTGATCAGGGTTTGACATAGGGTTTGACTAGGGTTTGACTTAGGATTTGACTAGGGTTTGATCAAGGTTTGACTTAGGATTTGACTAGGATTTGAATAAGATATGATTTAGGATTTTAAGATTCTATTTTTAGTATTTTCTAAATTTAATATTTTATATATTATTTTCTATTATGATTATTGTATGACTCATTTATTCTTCTTTTATAATTTCTTTAAGATTGAATCTAGCTGAAAAATATTGTTAAGGTTTAATAGAAGTTATTTAAGATTCTATTAGAATTGTTAGGATTTTGTTGTGGCGTATTTCCTTTTTATCTTCCACAGCCAGGTGCCCAGAGCATTCTCAAGCTAGACTTCACGTATTACAACAACGTTATTATAATACAATAGTAATATCGACATCTTTTCAATACATACATTTGTAAGTAGAAGACATGCAAATTGACATGGTATATTTTAAACTTCTTATTAAACAAGAAAAAACTTGCCGTCATCAAGAAGGATTGTACTTATATTATAGAGAACCTAAGCACACTGCTCAACATTGTCCAAAGAAATGATACAACTATAAAATGAAAAATACAGTTGTCAAAGAAGACAATATGTCAAGAAATAAGTTTGTGCAGCTACAATAGGAACCATGTAGTTAGAATCTTATACAACTTCTAATATAGGTCATATTCTTTCTTTAGAATCTTTTTCTTATTTTATAATAGATATATGTTTGGGACCTAAAAATCACAAAGCTATTGTCTTACTTAATTCAGAAACCTCAACGTGTTTTTTAAATAAAAAATTTGTTAAAAATCATATAATATTTTTAATATAGAAAATTAAACATGTACCTATAGAAATCATAGATGGTCATCCATTATCTTCCAAAGATGTTATTCATGAAATCTTTCTTATAAATATAATAATAAATGGTCATAATAATTATATAATCTTTAATATAATTAAATCTTTTTTTAATCTAATCATTTTAGATTTATTATGGCTAAAAAAGTATAATTCTTAAAAGAATTAGATTTTTTGTAGACTTGATTTTTTTCAAAGTATTAATAAGAGTCTTATTAATTAAATAAAAAGCTATAAATTTAGTATAGTAAAACTTATACTTGTAGGTATGAAAGATTTTATAAATGTAGCAAAGAAAGAATCACCTTTTGTTATTTATTCTATACCTATTTTTGATGGTGGAAAGACTTCAAGTGACATTCCAACACATGACTAAGATTATCAAGATATTTTTTAGAAGAAAAATATAGATATTCTTTTAGAATATTTTTTTTATGATTGCTCAATTGATTTCAAAGAAAAAACTCAACCTCCATTTTGACCAATCTATAATTTATTACAAAATGAATTGGCTGAATTTAAGAAATATATAGATGAGAACTTGGCAAAGAATTTCATATACCATTCAAAATCTCTAGCAAGAATGCCTATCATATTTATGAAGGAAAAAGATGGGTCTTTACAAATGTGTGTAGATTATCGAGGGCTCAAGAAGATTATCATCAAGAATAGATACCTTCTATCTTTGATATTTGGACTTTTTGATCAACTAAATCAAGCTAAAATATATATAAAAATAGATCTATAAAGAGCGTACAATCCAGTTTGTATCAAAAAAAGAGATGTATAAAAGATTCTATTTCAAACAAAGTATGGACACTTTGAATATAATGTTATGCCTTTTAGACTCACAAATGTACCAGCTACTTTTCAACATCTCATAAATGATGTTTCTTATGAGTTTCTAAATAAATTTATTGTCTATTACCTAGACAACATTTTAATCTACTCTAAGAACGCAAAAGAGTACAAAAATTTAGGGATACAAGATTGTATGCCAAAATGGAAAAGTGTATATTTTTCATTGCTCAAGTTGACATTTTAGGATATATCATTTCAAATAATGGTCTCAAAATAGATTCTAAAAAATTTTAAACAATCATAGACTGGAATATTTCAAAAATAATAAGAGATGTATAATACTTTTTAGGGTTTGTCAATTACTATCAAATCTTTATCAAGAACTTTTTCAAGATGCAACTCTACTTATACGTTTTACTTCTAATGACAAACTTGAGTGGAGTAAAGAAGCAAAAGTATTATTTGAAGCTTTGAAGATAACTTTTACTTCTACACCAATTTTATATCATATTAACTTCTCCAAGGTATTTTTTTATTAAAATAGATGTATCAAACTTTATCTTTGATATGGTATTGTTGCAAATGGGAACAGATGACAAACTCCATTTAGTAGCTTTTCATTCCAAAAAAATTTTAGTAGAAGAGATCAACTATAAAATATATGATAAAGAATTTATAATTATAGATTCTTTTCAAGAATGGTGTCATTTTAAGAAAGCACTTCTAATCTAGTCACTATATATACAAATCACAAGAATCTTATGTACTTTATATCAATACGTATGTTGAATCGTTGTCAAGCTTGTTCGAAAATACTTTTGTCAAGATTTGAGTTCATTATCACTTTTTGTCACAGATATAAGATTTATTCCAATAAATTATCTAAGCAATAATAGACCAATAGAAGTACATAAAATAAATTGATTTGATAATATCTAATAGAAAAGCTTCCTAGAAGCTTCATAGATGCGAAATCACCTTTATACATGTATATAGGTGATTGATAGGTTAGAAACTTGGTCAACAAGGTAGCCACATGACGCACATGTTGATAGCTTGTAGAACAAGCTAGCCATGTGTCACACATGTTGATAGCTTGCAGAGCAAGCCAAATACGTGGCGCACATGTGAAAAACTTATCGTGTAAATTTGACACGTGTCTTGCAAATTAGACACGTGTCTTGCAAATTAGACACGTGTATGAGGTCCTATAGAATACCGCCATGTAGTTCTTAGTTAGATAGTATTTATAGAGGCAAGAGTGAAGCCCTCTTCACTCTTGTCAACTCCTTTCCTAATCGTAGTCTAGTTTCAAGAGTCTTCATGTTTCCAATCTTTGGCAATAGCCATTCTAATTTTCCTTTGAATATACATACTTTCTTATTCTTATTTTCATGCGATTTTATTTTGATATATAATTTTATTAGGGACATACATCTTTTGGCTCACGTCTCGACAACTTATAAGATTATACTTTATAATGGTCATAGTATTGTCTCTACTTTTTGATTTGAGTTTGGATTACCCCCTTTCTCGATAGCATAAGCATTTTAGAAGTCATAAATTCTCTTCTAAATCAATGATACATGTTCCCCAGTATTTCTTTGCTCTCTCCTCGCTACTTATCATCTCGAAAGATGCTATATATTTTGAAGCTTATCACTACCAAGTTTGTCAAATGAAGACTAGAAAATTCAATAAACGAAGAAGAAATGCGAGAATCGACGTCATTTATACATCAACTCATTGTATTCCACACAAGGGTTAAGAATAACAAGGTTACCAAATAATGAAGATATAGATATGGTTGGAGCTGCTTCAACATCTATACTAAGCCATATAATTCCTCCTACATTGGAACATCGTCCAAGCATGAGAGAACCAAAAATTGGTCTGTTTGAAAAGTTTGATGGCACAAGATCCAAGTTTCGAGGATTCATCAACCAAGTCCAACTAGTGATTGAATTGCAACCGCAAAGTTTTCCAAATCCAGGATCGCAAGTCAGATTTATTATTACACTACTTTCAAGTTCTGCCTTATCTTGGTTTTCATTTCTTCTGAAACAACGTGATCCAATATTGGATAATTTAGAAGTTTTTTTAGCAGAATTTTAATCTATGTATGGAGAACACGATGCAACTCGTGTTGCAACCAACAAGCTTGGTATCCTATGACAAGGCAATCGATCAATGACATTATATGCTTCACAATTTTGACAACTAGCAATTTTTATCAAGTGGGACGATGCTGCACTCATCAGCCAGTTTCTCTACGGATTACAATATGAAGTGAAGAAATTGATGTTGAACTTACCCGATCCTCAAACATTGAGTCAAGCAATAGACTTTGCGGTGAAGTGTGATAATCGGCTTTTCGAATTTAGATCTGAAAGTCGTACAAGAGAACCTCAGCGACATTATAATTCAGTGGCAGCACCAATGACTTCTCAATATATACCTTCAGAAGTCGAGGACATGCAAATTGATGCTATACGTTTCAAGCCGCTTACTGAACAAGAAAAGACTCGACGTCGTCAAGAAGGATTATGCTTGTATTGTGGAGAACCTAAACACACTGCTCAAAATTGTCCAAAGAAACGACGCAACCACAAGATGAGGAGTACGACTGTCAAAGAAGACAATATGTCGGAAAATAAGTTTGTCCAGCCACAATAAGGACCGTGCGGCTGGGATCTTGTACAATTTCTAATGAAGGTCCTATCTTCTCCTCACAACCATCTCCTTGTTTTATAATAGATGTGTATTTAGGACCTAATAATTACAAAGCCCCTGCTTTAATAGATTCGGGAGCCTCGGCTTATTTTTTAGATGAAGAATTTGCTAAAAACCATAGAATATAGATAGTACAAAAATCTAAACCCGTACACGTAGAAGTCATAGATGGTCATTCTTTATCTTCTGGAGATGTTACTAATGAAACACTTCCTCTAGATGTAGTAGTAAATGGGTATAATAGTTACGTAATTTTTAACATAATTAGATCTCCTTCTATTCCAATTATTCTAGGTCTATCATGGTTAAAAAAACACAACCCTCAAATAGATTGGATTCCTTGTACGCTGAACTTTTCTAAAAGTATAGCTAAAAATATAATTAATCAAGTAAGAAATCACAAGTCTAGTAGAATTAAACCTGCGTTTGTAGGTGCAAGAGCTTTCTTGCACATTGTAGAAGAAGGATCACCTTTTGTCATTTATGCTACACCTATTTCCAACGATGGAAAGACTTCAAGTAGCATTCCAAGCCAATATCAAGATTATCAAGACGTTGTTGAGAAAAAGAATGTAGATATTCTTCTGGAGCATCATCCATATGATTGTTCAATCAACCTTAAAGAAAGAACTCAGCCACCATTTGGACCAATCTACAGTTTATCACAAGATGAATTGGCTGAACTCAAGGCGTATATTGACGCGAATTTGGCCAAGAATTTCATACGTTGTCTTGATGAGAGTTTTAGTCCTAAGAAACACTGGGTCTTTTTTGCCTCTAGTTTCTCAAGAGCAAGATGAGATTCATAAAGTTCATAAAATTGAAGAATTTATATAAAAATATACTTTATTAACCCTAACATATTCTGCCTTTAGAAACGTGCCCTCAAATTTACCCATAAATCCTAGGATATCACATCAATTGAAGCAAAATTTGGACACAAGGTACTTAAGGGAGTAAGAAAGCAAACCCCAATAACCTTTTGATTATAGCTCATGTGGTTAGAGAGAACCATGTTGTCAAAGTAATCCCTCCATGTTGCCTTTGATTCTAGACCCCCTTTGCTTCATACCTTCATTGCTCTTCATTAAAGAAGACCTAAGTGCAAAAAGTTGGTAGGCTTATATCTTGTATCATGTTATAAACATCCTCCAAATATTGCTTCAAAAGTCTTCTCCAAACTTGAGTTATAGGTTCCATCCTTCTTCTTTAATTTTTCCTTCTAATAACTCTGGATCTGACCACAACTTTCCTCATAACTCCTCGAATATAACTCCAATAACAATTTTCTTTTTATACAACTTAATAGACTCATATATCTACAAATCCCAACAAATTTTACTCAAATTACTACTCTGATCACAAAGATATGCTCTCTCAAACTTCACTAATTTGGAGATAGACCCCTGTCACTTTGAAAGAACATAACATTTTATTTATAATACTAATGAGTATCAAACTTGCACTCATCTCTTCCTTAACTTACATAGATCATGTTTATCAAATTTCACACTCAAATTCGTCTCCCAACTCCCTTTATACCTAAAAAAACCCACACACATGCACTGCCTATACAAACCCTCAACCCTACCTTCACTCTATTTCTTTTTTCATTCAAACCGGTTACAATTTCACTCATAACTCTTTGCTCAGAGGTCATATTGACTTGAGATTTTGATACAAGGTAGTTAACTCTATAAGGAACAAAAACCCAACAAATTTTGCTACTAAAGTCTAAGTGGTTTCCAAGAACTAAGGCCCTAAATTTAGTAACCCTCACTGCCCTAGTCTTAAACACCTGCAACTTTCATGACTCATATCTCCCTTGATATTTAATCAAAAGACATGAAAATTATCTTTATGACTTTCTTATCTTGTCTACTACAAATCTATAAAAACTTGCACTTAAAATCCTCTCCAAGCTTCCTCTGTATTTAAAAATATATACTACCTATCAAAAAAATCCTATGCCTTCCAAAAAAACTCTCTTCTTCACGACCCTTCCTTGTCATCTCCCTCCTAATCTTCCTTATCCTCTTGGTCAAAAAGACCTCTTAGCCCATGTCTTTTCCACTTTCTCAACCTTTTCCTTTGGACTAACTTGAAGAAATTTTACTTTTCAAGGTAAATTTCCATTGTATCTTTTTACTACTAATTTTCTATCAACCTTTCTTCTAATCTTAATCTTTTTATTTTAATGCATTCTTTTATGTTTTTCACACTATGTTATGATTTACAACACAACAACGTCATTCTAAATCTCCAACAAGAGCTCCAATTCTATTTGTGAAGAAAAAATATAAATCATTGCGGATGTATGTTGACTATCAAGGACTCAACAAGATCACAATCAAGAACAGATATCCATTACCTCTAATATTAAGACTCCTCGACCAATTGAATCAAGCTAAGATCTATACAAAAATAGATCTAAGAGGAGCATACAATCTAGTACGCATCAAAGAAGGAGATGAATGGAAAACAGCTTTTCGAACCCGGTACGGACATTTTGAATATAATGTCATGCCTTTTGGACTTACGAATGCACCAGCTGCTTTTCAACATCTCATAAATGATGTTTTTCATGAGTTCTTAGATAATTTTGTTGTCTGCTACCTAGATGACATTTTGATCTATTCTAAGAACGTAGAAGAATATGAAATACATGTTCGTCAAGTATTACAAAAACTTAGAGATGCGGGATTGTACGCCAAGATGGAAAAGTGTGTATTTCACACTACACAAGTTGATTTCATAGGATACATCATTTCAAATGATGGTCTCATGATGGATCCTAAGAAAGTCCAAACAATCATGAATTGGAAGTATCCAAAGACGGTAAGAGATGTCCAATGCTTTTTGGGATTCGCCAATTATTATTGGATCTTCATCAAAAACTTCTCTCGTGTTGTGGCTCTATTTACACGTTTGATTTATAAAATCAAACTCTAATGGAATCAAGAAGTGGAAGCAGCATTTGAAGCTTTGAAGACATTGTTTATTTTTGCACCAATCTTGTATCGTGTAGATTTTTCCAAGGTGTTTTTTATGGAAACAGAAGCATCAGACTTTGCTTTGGGTGCGATTTTGTCACAAATGGGAACAGATGACAAACTTCATCCAGTAGCTTTTCATTCAAGAAAATTCTCAGCAGCCGAGATCAATTATAAGATCCAGGACAAAAAACTTCTTACAATCATGGATTCTTTTCAAGAATGGCGTCATTATCTAGAAGGCGCTTTGAGTCCAGTCACTGTATATACGGATCACAAGAACCTCGAGTATTTCATGTCGGCACGCGTGTTGAATCATTGTCCAGCTCGTTGGAGTATGTCTTTGTCAAGATTTGAATTCATTATCACTTATCGACCAGAAAAACAACAAGGTTTGTCTGATGCCTTTTTTAGACGTTCTTATTTTGCACCAAAAGAAAGAGATGCAGCTTTTGAGCAACAAAGAACGGTTCTCTTGAAACCAGAGAAATTTTATCTTCGAGCAATAAAATCAACATTAACTGTTGATTCAACTTTTCTCAAACAAATTCAGTCAAGTATGTCCTCAAACCCTCTTATTCATGATATCAAGAATAATTCTTCCAAGTCTCATGATTCTTCTAAATTTGAGTTCAAGAACAATCTACTATATTTTGAAGGACGTCTATATGTTCCAGAAGGAAAAGCACGTTTACGTGTTCTTCAAGCATGTCATGATTTTCTAACAACAGGACATTTTGGATACAACAAGACTTTGGAACTTATATCAAGAGATTTTTGGTGGCTTCAAATGTGGAAGGCAGTCAAAGACTTTGTACAATTATGTGATATCTGCTCAAGATCAAAGACTCCTTGTCATCGACCTTTTGAGCTTCTTCAGCCATTATCTATTCCAGAACAACCATGGTCTTCTGTTTCTATGGATTTCATCACAGATCTTCCAAGCTCAAGATCTTATGACTCTATATTTGTGATAGTAGATCAATTCACCAAGATGGCACATTTTGTGCCATGCACAAAATCTATCACAGGTGAAGAAACAAGTAAGCTTTTCATTGATAATATCTATCGCTATCATGGGTTACCTAAGGATATTATATCGGATAGGGGAATTCAATTTGTATCAAGATTTTGGAGAATCCTTTTCAAGATCTTAAAAATAGACATAAAGTTATCTTCAACTTTTCATCCTCAAACTGATGGACAGACAGAGCGCGGGAACCAAGTCTTGGAGCAATATTTAAGGTGTACCATCAACTACCAACAAGATGATTGAATAGCTCTTCTGCCATTGGCAGAATTTGCTTATAATAATATGATACATTCTTCTACGCAACAAATATCTTTCTTTGCCAATTATGATTATCACCCATGACTTGATGCTTTTGACTTTTCAAAAGTTCATAATCCAGCAGCAAAAGATTTGGCAAATTGTTTGTCAGAGCTACATGTAATAATGAAGGTGCAATTAAAAGTAGCTCAAGAACGACAAAAAACAAATGTAGATGCGTATTGCAAGGAACAACCACAATTCAACGTGGGGGAGAAGGTATGGTTACTTCGCCGTAATATCAAGACTACTCGTCCTTGTGATAAGTTGGACTATCGTAGGCTTGGACCTTTTCCTATTTCTGAACAAATCAATCTAGTTGCATATCGATTACACCTACCAGAGTCCATGAAGATCCATCCTGTATTGCATTTGTCACTACTCGAGCCATACAAGACAATGGACATACAAGGAAGAAGACAAATACCACCGCCTCTTGTAGAAGTGGACAACAATGAAGAATTCGAGGTTGAAGAGATTTTAGATTCAAGGGAGCGTCAAAATCGACTGGAATATCTTGTACATTGGCGCAGATACAATATTAGTGAATGCACATGGAAGCCATCAAAGAATCTAACGAATGCATCAATAAAAGTTAATGCATTTCATTGACGACATCCATCAAAACCAAGATAAATACTCAAGAAAATCTTCGCTATAAAGCAAGGCAGGTGCTATAGAGGTTTCATCCTACCTTGTATTATTATTTGTCATTTGATTTTGTTTGTACTAAAGAGATGGAGGATCAACAACCAGCGAATTCAGCTCAAGAGCCATCATTTGCTAATTTACCGGACGAGACATTACGACTATCACAACCTTCAAGACGACGGAATAGAGATGAAGACCCTCAAGAATGACATGTCCTCCCTCGGATTGATGGCAAAATACAATGTGTTTGGTATCACGACCTTGGAAGAGACTCCCAATGTTTGGTGATACTTTTAGAGGTAGGAACTACTCCTGATGGTGTTCCTAATGTTTTCTTTGAAGGAAGTTATGAAGGCCTCAACAATGATCAAATAACAGGGTGGTCCTCTTGCCCTGGTATGGGACATTATCGATGGCTGAAAGGACCTATCAACTACCTTCAAAGGGAACAAAGATCAGAGTATGTGGCAAGCACAATTCGACGTATTTTAGACTTTCTCAACATATAATCACTGCTCCTCGTGGAACTTGTCTCTATAAGGGCTGGTAATGTCACGGACATAAGATTTATTCCAATAAATTATCTAAGCAATAATAGACCAATAGAAGTAGGTAAAATAAGTTGATTTGATAATATCTAATAGAAAAGCTTTCTAGAAGCTTCATAAATGCAAAATCACCTTTATACATGTCTTTAGGTGATTGGTAGGTTAGAAACTTGGTCAACAAGGTAGCCACATGACGCACATGTTGGTAGCTTGTAGAACAAGCTAGCCATGTGTCACTCATGTTGGTAGCTTGCGGAACAAGCCAAGTACGTGGCGCACATGTGAAAAACTTGTAGTGCAAGTTTGACACGTGTCTTGCAAATTAGACACGTTATCGTACTGCATTTACGTGCAGTATATAAAAATATTAAATATCTTGTATCTATTGTTAATATATGTGTGAGTGCTAGAGGTTATTTTAGAAAATATTATAAGAAGAGAATTTATTATAGCCACTTAGTTAATAAATTAAAATGGCTATTTGTTTTGTTCCTACCTTATTTATATCCTAGAATAGACTCTTTTATAATTAGAAGAAAAGTAAAGGTTGTTTTATCTTTCTTGTTGACTTTTGAGGTAGAATGCACCTTGTGAGGGATAAGAAAGAAGAGCATGGGATAAATAAGGCCCATCCAATAGGATTTGGCTGCCCATGTGGGCGTCTCATAGTCTAATATGGAAAGAAAGGGAGATACACTCCTCTTGCTAGACCGAGAGAAGGAGGCAGTTTTTGAGTGGTGAACTTTGGAGAGAGATAGCTCCAAGGAGATAGAAGTAATTGTAGTAAAAATTGATGGGTGTGTTCTTCGAGTTGTGAGGATTCTAGAACCTACTCACTTGCTTGTATTGGAGTTGTGAACAAAAAGTTATGCTTGTTTTAGTAGAGTGAGGTTTGCTGCCACCCGACGAAGAGGGGCAGAAACTTCGAGCTGCCACTGCAAGTTTGATTTCGACTCTTTCTTAGTGAAATTTATGGAGAGTGTGGAAAATTGTGCTAGCTTTCTATCAAGACATCTGTTGTAGCATTTGGAGTTGGAGAGCAAAAGTTGTGAGCTTGAGAGTGGGAAAGGGTTTGCTGCCACCCGACGAAGAGGGGCAGAAACTTTGTTCAACCACCCAAGTCGGACAGTCTCTTCAATCTTTTTGATAATTTAGGTGCTTGTAGAAGCTTATATAAGCTTTCCACAAAAACAAAAATCAATACATTTGGAGCTTTGATGAAAGTTTTATGAGCCGTGAAGTGTCAAAGAGGGAAAATTGTTGCTAGGGTTTGAAGAGTAGAATCGACTAGCTACAAAAACTGGAGTTTGAGAGGCATGCATGCGAAATTTTAGAACAAGTTAGATGATGGAGTGAGCTTTCTAAAAAGCTATTGCATGCCCAATTTGGAGAAGGGAAGTGATCACAACAAAGGCTGAAGTAAAGAGGAGCTTTGCTGCCTTTGCATTTGCTTGGAAATTTTAGCGCCTATTTCTTTTAGCCATAACTTTTAAATGGTAAGTCATCTATTTGTGAAATTTTGATATGTTTTACAATGGATTATTGGCTTTCCATAGGCAGTAAGCACGCTTGATTTGACCTTTGGATGAATTTCTAGTGATTTATTTAGTTTCAGCTTGTTGTATAACTTGTATTCCTCATATGCGGTTGTATTTTGAGGTATACTTGAATACATACACACTTTGCTTATACCTTTTATACAAGTATATATACTTGTATTTATATCAAGTATTTATACAAGTATTTTATAAGTATTATATATATTATTTGTACAAGTATTTGTATAAGTATTATACTAAGGATTATACAAGTATTATATCAAGTATTTATACAAGTATTTTATAAGTATTATACATACTATTTATATAAGTATTTATACAAGTATTATACTAAGGATTATACAAGTATTATATAAGTATTTATACAAATATTATTCAAATATTTATATTTTATATTTATACAAGACTTGTACAAGTATAATACAAGTATAACTTGAAAGCTTGAACAAATATTGTACAAGTATAGAACATACTTGCACGGCTTCCTCTCATGTTCCCTACTAGTTCTAGTAGCAGCTAGGAACCCGGCGTTTTCCCAAGGCGAATTCTCTCTACTCGACAACGTGTATGAGGTCCTATAGAATATCGCCATGTAGATCTTAGTTAGATAGTATTTATAGAGGCAAGAGTGAAGCCCTCTTCACTCTTGTCAACTCCTTTCTTGATCGTAGTCTAGTTTCAAGAGTCTTCATGTTTCCACTCTTTGGCAATATCTATTCTAGTTTTCCTTTGAATATACATATTTTCTTATTCTTATTTTGTGACTTTACTTTGATATAATTTTTATTAGATTATACATCTTTTTAGTTCATGTCCTTGATACTTATTGACCAAAAAAATAATAAGATTTGTCCAATGCCCTTTCTAGACATTCTTATCTTGCACCAAAAGAAGGAGATTTAACTTTTGATCAATAAAGAACAATCCTCTTGAAGCCAAAGCAATTTCATCTTTGAGTAACAAAATCAACATTAACTATTGATTCAACTTTTTTCAAGCAAGTTCTATCAAGCATGTCATTAGATCTTCTTATTCATGATATTAAAAATAATTCTTCTAAGTCTTATGATACTTCCAAGTTTGAGTTCAAGAACAATCTATTATATTTTGAAAAATGCGTATATGTTTCAAAAGGTGAAATTCAATTACATTGTTGTGTGGTATGATCTTTAATCTAGAAATATATTGGATATCTAGCTATAAAGAATTTACTTACAACTTATTGGCAAGACTCCAATAAGTGATTTTTCTTTAATAAAAAAAAACAAATAATAAGATGATATTACAAAAAAAAAAAAAAAAAAATTATATTGATAAAATCCCTCGTATTTAAGTAGGTTTGTATATAAAATCCTTCTATGGCATATAAAAAATCTTTAATATTTCTATCTTTATAAATTCACAACTAACCAGTTGTTGATAAGTTAAATTGCTAATAATCTTCAAGAAAAATCCACAATTCCCTTTCAAAATTCTATTTTCATATTAAAATTTTGTTATAATTTCATATATCTATTTTTCCACCTCTATAAAGTCTTGGCTCCTAAAAAATCCCTTTAGTTTATACAAAAGGCTAAAATTGCAACAAAAACCTTCATTAGCTTATTCATCCACTGTCGTATGTCGTAAAATCTTACTTCAAAATACATTGGGCACTTGACTATAGAAGATAAAGGGAAATAACAACAACAAATCTTAACACTTTTAATAGAATTATGTAAAATTTATAATTAAAGATGAAGAAATATGTCCAATCTTTAAAAATTCAATTAGATTTTTAATTAATTATAGAGGGATATAAAATCCTAAAAAACTTCTAAAAAATTTATAAAGAAATAATAAAGAAATCTTATAGAAATATTAATATAAATCCAAAAAAAATATTAAAATAAAATCCTTTAAAATATTAAAAATAAAAATTATAATCAAATTTTAATCAAATCTTATTAAATTCCTAATCAAACTTTAGTCAAATCCTAATCAAATTTTTATTCAAATCCTAATCAAATCCTAATCAAACCATAATTAAATCCTAATTAAACCTTATTCAAATCCTAATCAAATCCTAGTCAACTCTAATCAATCTTATTCAAATCCTAATAAAATTTTATTCAATCCTATTCAAATTTTAATCAAATCTTAATCAAATCTTAATCAAATATTAATTAAATCTTAATCAAATCCTAATCAAATTCTAATAAAATCTTATTCAAATCTTAATCAAATCTTAATAAAATTATAACCAAATCTTAATTAAATCCTAATCAAATTCTAATCAATCATAATCAAATTCTAATCAATCATAATCAAATTCTAATCAAATCCTAGTCAAATTTTAATCAAATTCTAATCAAATTTTAATCAAATCTTAATCAAATCTTAATCAAATCCTACTCAAATTCTAATAAAATCTTAATCAAATTTTAGTCAAATCCTAATCAAATCCTAATCAAATCCTAATCAAATTTTAATAAAATCTTAGTCAAATCCTAATCCAATGTTAGTCAAATTTTATTAAAATCCTAGTCAAATTCTATTCAAATTCTAACAAATCATAACCGAATCCTAATCAAATCCTAACAAACTTTAACAAATCCTAATCAAATCCTATAGTTTTGCAGATTGAAACTACAATAGCTGATGATCTAACTATTGATCTTAGCTCAAATTTTATACACTTATCAATAATTAAGTCAAAAATATATATATATATATATATATATATATAATTTGAAAGATATCTAACTTATTAAACAGAAGGTAAGCTCGAATTTCTTCTTAGGTGTAGGCTGCCCTCCTTCTTCAACCTTAAAGTCAAAATTTGAGCACAAATATCTTCTCTTTGCACTATTTAATTACTCTCGAAATTCATATATTGATAGAAAATCTAATCTTTTATTTATACCAATAATCTTCATCTCAATTCAATTAGTAGATTATTAAATATTTGAAAAATCTTCACTGACCCTCAAATCCCAACTTCTGAGACCTCAATCCACTTGAACTTCAATAACTTTTAATTAAACCATTTGATTAAGCTTAAACTTATAATATATATATTAATGACAACTATAATTATAAATCTTCAAATTTTCATACATAGATCTATAATCAAATTCATAGAATGCTCAAATTTATAAACCCCTCTTTACTTTATGAAATCTTAAATCACCTAATACAACCTTAAATTTGCAAAGCTCTTACAAAGCTGATTTCCATCCAAATTACTCAAAATTAATATTTAAACTAATTTTTTTCAAGTCTGCTCACTAATCCAACTCTATAATTTGTAAAAGAATCCTTGACCCGCTGTAAGCAAGTGGTTTTATACCTCAAGGTCTGATTTTGATCTAGGATCACAACTGATCCTCTTTGGGTATCAAATCTGAGAATTTTAAGATTAAATTTACTCAAATCTATTCTTAATTCCTCTTTAAAGTTGCCTATATTATTTATTTTTTTAATCTACTTTATTTTGCCTTATTTATGGCCATACAAAGTAAATAGAAGCGTCTTCTATAAAAAGTAATATTAATACCTTTTAATTTTTATTAATTTTTTATCTATTACCTATAATTCTAAGATAATTTGATAAAATATTTTTACTTAAGCTCCTATATATTATAATCATTCCTTTCTTCTTTCACCAAATGGTTGTATTACTATATGATATTGTTGGAATTTATTTCTTTCTAAATTTTAAAATCTAATAACTCTTGATAAAGCAATTTAATTTCTATAAATTTTTTCTTAAATGTAGGTAATACTTTTAAGCTTTACTATAAAAAAAATCAATTGTAGATTTACTTTTGATTGTATAATATCTTAAAATCCCTAGAATATATTTAAAATCTTAGTTTATAGATACTTGAGCACTATTTTTTTCATATCTCACAAATCCAAAATCCTAATGCCACAAAATCTTTGCACATAGTTTTATAATATAAATATTCAAACTTTTGAAAATTTTGAATAAAAAACTTATCAAATTACTTAAGATATAGCTAAAAATATAACCACTAGTTAAGCACGGTTATTTATTGCCCTTAGATTGACTTCAATTCCAAATATCTCCTTCATGTTAACTTAGATTTTATTAAATTATATATATATATATATATATATATATATATATATATATATATCAAATAAAATATATATATATATATATATATATATATATATATATACATATCTATAATATTTTTATATGGTAGCCAAACCACAACATTACAATATGCTCTTAAAGCTCGTCACAACTTCCCTATAATATGATATTTTGGATATAACAAGACTTTGGAGCTATTGTCAAGAGATTTTTAGTCGCCTCATATATGGTAAGCTGTTAAAGAGTTTGTAAAATTGTACAATGTTTGTTTAAGATCAAAAATTCTTCATCATCGACTTTATAAACTTTTTCAACTATTACTTATATCAGAATAATCTTGGTCTTTTGTTTTTATGGATTTTATCATAGATCTTCCAAATTCAAGTTCATATGATTTTATATTCCTAATTATAAATCATTTCACCAAAATGGCACATTTTATACCATATACAAAATCTACAAAAATCAAATATTAGAGTATTATTTGAGGTGTAGCATCAACTATCATCAAGATGATTGGATAATTCTTTTATCATCGTGTGAAGGACAAGAAATCAATGAAAGCAAATAAACATATAAAACTTCTATTAAGAAGAATAACAAAATAGAAGTAAGGGAGTACGTATATTAAAAAAAAAACTAGAATGGCTATTGCCACAAGACAAGAAAACTATAGACTCTTGAATCTAGACTAGAAGCAAGAAAGGAATTGACAAGAGTGAAAAAGGCTTCACTCTTGCTTCTGTAAATACTATCTAATTAAAAGCTACGTGGCGGTATCCTATAGGACCTCTTACACATGTCTAATTTGTAAGACATGTGTTAAACTTGCACGACAAGTTTCTTACATATGTGCCACGTACTTAGCTTGTTCCGCAAGCTATCAACATGTGCACTATATGGCTAGCTTGTTGATCAAGTTTCTAACCTACTTATCACCAATAGACATGTATAAAAGTGATTCTACATCTATGAAGCTTTTAGGAAACTTCTCTATCAGATATTATCAAATCAATTTATTTTATCTACTTCTATTGGTCTATATTAATTAGATAATTACTAGAGTAAATCTTATATTTGTGACATTATACCACTTCTAGGGATGAGTTCCATAAAGAGCGGTGATTACATGTTGAAAAAGTCTACAATACGTTGAATCATACTTGCCACATACTCTGATCTTTGTTTCTTTTGAAGGTAGTTGATAGGTCCTTTTAGCCATCCATAATATCCGATATCAGGGTGAGAGGACTACCCTGTTATTTGATCATTGTTGAGGCCTTCATAACTCCCTTCAAAGAAAACATTAAGAATACCATTATGGGTAGTTCCTACCTCTAAAAGTATCACCAAACATCAGGAATCTCTTCCAAGGTCGTAATACCAAACATGTTGTATTTCGCCATCAATCCAATAAAAGACATGTCGTTCTTGAGGATCTTCATCTCTATTTTGTCGTCTTGAAGGTTGTGATAGCTGTAATATCTTGTTTGATAAATCAGCAAATGATAGCTCTTCAGCTGAATTTGCTGGTTGTTGATCCTCTATCTCTTTAACTCAAACAAATTTAAAGAAATAACAAACAATGATACAAGGTAGGATGAAACCTGTATAGAACCTGCTTTGCTTTATAGCAAAGATTTTTTTGATTTTTTTTATCTTAATTTTGACGAATGTCGTCAATAAAATACATTGATTTTTATTGATGCATTTGCTAGATTCTTGGATGGCTCCTATGTGCATTCACTAATATCGTATCCGCGCCAATGCACAAGATATTCCAATTAGTTTTAGTGCCGTCTTGAATCTAAAATCTCTTCAACCTCGAATTCTTTATCGTTGTCCACTTCTATAGGAGGCGGTGGTATTTGTCTTCTTCTTTGTATATCCATTGTCTTGTATGGCTCAAGTAGTAACACATTATTGTGGCAAAAGTCTATTTTAGATAGATGCAAGGTCCCTCTTTACAATCAAGTTGGACCCAATATGCACAAACTTTCTTAAATTTCTCTTTTATAGTCACAAAACCATGTGTGTAATATATCAACAAACTAAAAGCTTAAAAATTTATAAATCAAAATCCAATTATTTAAATAAGTTCAAACTTTGGAAGCATAGAATTTACTTCTTTAGTCATCTTCATAAAAATTCTCAACTGTGGATTCATTACCGATCACAAGATATCATCAATATATTAGCAAGTAATTTTATAAATAAAAACCAAACCGGAAACTTGAAAATTCATAAATTGAGATCTAGTCATTCAAGTAAGCACAAAATTTGGAAAAATATAATTCATACCTTTGATCTTTGTCACATAATTTTTGAGCCATGAATTCATTGCCGATCATTAGATATCACCAAATCCTTGGCAGGTACTTTTAAAAGTCAAATCTCAACTAGAAACTTGAAAATTCATAATTTGAGTAAAGTCATTCAAATAAGCTCAAAATTTGGAAAAACATAATTCATACCTTTGAACATTGTCACATAATTTTTGAGCTATAAATTCATTACCGATCGTAAGATATCACCAAATCCTTGGCAGGTACTTTTGAAAGTCAAATCCCAACCAGAAACTTGAAAATTCATAATTTGACATCCAGCCGTTCAAATAAGCTCAAAATTTAGAAGCATAAAATTTACAACTTTGATCATTATCATACAAAATTTTTGCTCCAAATTCATTGTCAATTGATATAAACACCAAATCCTTATGAAGTACTTTTAAAAGTTAAAATCCTAGACACCTAAGAACAAAATTTGCCATTACTCCCTAATCAAAGTCTCAATTGATATGCCTTCTGTGACTTGAGAAATATTATAGCACTGAAATTTTAGACATAGATTCTCTATAATAAAAGTAATATGTATACAAAAAATGAGCTTCAAATTCATCTTGAAACTCAAGTTCTACCTTAAAGCAAACCCTTCTATTTATCTAACTTCTTCAAAATCCCAGTTTAGTTTGCTGGTTTTAACTAGCCATATCTCACTCAATCTAGACTCATTTCTATCAATTCTTAAATGTAAAATGTATAACTTAAAGTCTAATTTCTAACCCAACTTCTTGATTTCTTGCTAGTATCTTAAAACTCCTAATATACCCAGAAAAGTGATAGTAGATGTCATATTAGTAGCCTAAGTTCAAATAAGCATATTTCTCTCATCTAAGCTCCAAATCATGTGTTTCTACCACCTAAATTCATGCCAAGAAGAAGCTCTCTTTGAATACTTCTTTGGATTTGCCAAAAAATCCCGTCCTCTTTTCTTCCAAGCTCGTCAAAGAAATCACAGCCAAGGTCTAAAAAGTCCAAGTCAACAACTAATAGTTTAAAGTTATAAAAAATACCAAATCTAATCTTCCAAGTTAGCACTATTAATGGCAGCCAACTATTGACATCCAAACCCCCATTTATCTTTAATAAAATCCTAAATTCAACCTCAAAGTCAAAACTCCTTATATCTACAAATGTAACCCTGAATCTATTAAAACCTAAGATTGGAAAAAAGGTAAAAGAAATAAAATAAATTTCAAGGCTAAATCAAAGTTAAAGTTAAAATTAAAGATAAAATAAAAATTTAGCTAAAGAAAAAGAAAGAAAGTGAAATTTTTTTCTCAAAACTATATAAAAAACTTAGATGATAAGAAGAAAGAAAGAACTTAATAAAATTTTAAAAAAAAGAAAGTTAAGCAAGATTTCTATATATAGATATATTTATTTCATGACAATATGGAATACAGGATGGATCTTCATGGACTCCGGTAGGTATAATCGATATGCAACTAGATTGATTTGTTCAGAAATAAGAAAAGGTCCAAGCCTATGATAGTCCAATTTATCACAAGGACAAGTAGTCTTGATATTGCGATGAAGTAATCATACCTTGTCCCCCATGTTGAATTGTGGTTGTTCCTTGCGATACGCATCTACATTTATTTTTTGTCGTTCTTGAGCTTCTTTTAATTGCACCTTCATTATTGCATGTAGCTCTGACAAATAATTTGCCAAATCTTCTGCTGTTGGATTATCAACTTTTGAAAAGTCAAAAGCATCAAGTCATAGATAGTAACTATAAATGGCAAAAAAAGGTATTTATTACATAGAAGAATGTATCATATTATTATAAGCAAATTTTGGTAATAGCAAAAGAGTTGTCCAATCATCTTGTTGATATTTGATGATACACCTTAAGTACTACTCTAAGACGTGGTTCACATACTCTATTTGTCTGTCAGTTTGAGGATGAAAAGTTGAAGATAACTTTATATCAACTTTTAAGATCTTGAAAAAGGTTTTCCAAAATTTTGATACAAATTGAATTCCCCTATCCGATATAATATCCTTAGCTAACCCATGATAGTGATAAATATTATTAATGAAAAGCTTAGCTGTTTTTTCACCTGTGATAGATTTTGTGTATGGCACAAAATGTGCCATCTTAGTGAATCGATCTATTATCACAAATATAGAGTCATAAGATCTTGAGCTTAGAAGATCTATGATGAAATCCATAGAAACAAAAGACCATGGTTGTTATGGAATAGGTAATGGTTGAAGAAGTCGAAAAGGTTGATGACAAGGAGTCTTTGATCTTAAGCAAATATCACATGATTGTACAAAATCTTTAACTACCTTCCACATTTGAGACCACTAAAAATCTTTTAATATAAGTTCCAAAGTCTTGTTGTATCCAAAATATCGTGTCGTTGAAAAATCATGACGTGCTTGAAGAACACGTAAACGTGCTTCTCCTTCTAAAACATATAAGCGTCCTTCGAAATATAGTAGATTATTTTTGAACTCGAATTTAGAAGAATCATGAATCTTAGAAGAATTATTATTGATATCATGAACAAGAGGGTCTGAGGACATATTTAACTGAATTTGCTTAAAAAAAGTTGAATCAACAGTCAATGTTGATTTTATTGCTCGAAGATGAAATTGCCCCGATTTCAAGAGGGCCATCCTTTGTTGCTCAAAAGCTGTATCTCCTTCTTTTGGTGTAAAATAAGAACGTCTAGAAAGGGCATCGGATAAACCTTGTTGTTTTTCTAACCAATAAGTGATAATGAAGTCAAATCTTCACAAAGACATATTCCAACAAGCTTGACGACAATTCAACACGCGTATTGACATGAAATACTCCAAGTTCTTGTGATCCTTATACACGATGATTGGACTGGAAGCACCTTCTAGATAATGACGCCATTCTTGAAAAGAATCCATGATTGTAAGAAGTTCTTTGTCGTGGATCTTATAATTGATCTCAACTATTGAGAATTTTCTTGAATGAAAAGTTATTGGATGAAGTTTTTCATCTGGTCCCATTTGTGACAAAACCACACCCAAGGCAAAGTTTGATGTATTTATTACTATAAAAAATGCCTTGGAAAAGTCAACATGATACAAGATTGGTGCAAAAACAAATGATGTCTTTAAAGCTTCAAATACTACTTCCGCTTCTTAATTCCATTGGAGTTTGTCTTTACAAGTCAAACGTGTAAGTGGAGCTACAACTTGAGATAAGTCTTTGATGAAGATCCAATAATAATTGACAAATCCCAAAAAGCATTGGACATCTCTAATCATCTTTGGAATCTTCCAATTTATGATTGTTTGGACTTTCTTAGAATCCATCATAAGACCATCATTTGAAATGATGTATCCTAAGAAATTAACTTGAGTAGTGTGAAATACATACTTTTTTATCTTAGGATACAATACCACATCTCTAAGTTTTTATAATACTTGACGAACATGTACTTCATGTTCTTCTACATTCTTAGAATAGATCAAAATATTGTCTAGATAGCAAACGACAAAATTATCTAAGAATTTACAAAAAATATCATTCATGAGATGTTGAAAAGCAGCTGGTGCATTCGTAAGTCCAAAATGCATGACATTATATTCAAAATGTCTATACCTAGTTCAAAACATAGTTTTCCATTTATCTCCTTCTTTAATGCGTATTAGATTATATGCTCTTCTTAGATCTATTTTTGTAAAGATCTTAGCTTGATTTAACTGGCCAAGGAGTCCTGATATCAAAAGTAATGGATATCTATTCATGATTGTGATCATATTGAATCCTCAATAGTCAACATACATCCGCAATGATCCATCTTTTTTCTTCACAAATAGAATTGGAGCTCCTGTTGGAGATTTAGAATGGCATATGAAATTCTTGGCAAATTCTCATCAATATACACCTTGAGTTCAGCCAACTCATCTTATCATAAACTGTAAATTGGTCCAAATGGTGGCTGAGTTCTTTCCTTGAGGTTGATTGAACAATCATATGGACGATGCTCCGAAAGAATATCTGCATTCTTTTTCTCAAAAACATCCTGATATTGGCTTGGAATGCTATTTAAAATCTTTCCACCATTAGAAACGAGTGTGGTATAAATAAAAAAAGTTGATTCTTATTTTACTGCGTATATAAAAGCTTTTGCACCTATAAATACGGAATTTATTATACTAGACTTATAGTTTTTTACTTAGTCGACAGGATGTTTAATAATGTTCTGAAAAAAGTCAAGTCTATAAGAATTCCAATCTATTTGAGGATTATATTTTTCTAGCTATGATAAACCTAAAATAATTGGATTAGATGGAGATTTAATTATACTAAAGATTACGTTGTCATACTGCATTTACGTGCAGTGTGTAAAAATATTATATATCTTGTATCTATTGTTATTATATTTATGAGTGTTAGAAGTTATTTTAGAAGATATTATAAGGAGAGGATTTATTATAGCCACTTAATTAGTGAATTAAGATGGCTATTTGTTTTGTTCCTACCTTATTTATATCCTAAAATAGACTCTTTTGTAATTAGAAGAAAGATAAATATTATTTTACCTTTCTTGTTGACTTTTGAAGTAGAATCGACCTTGTGAGGGATAAAAAAGAAGAACATGGGATGAATAGGGCATAACCAATAGGATTTGGCTGCCCATATGGACGTGTCATAGTCTAATATGGAAGGAAAGGGAGATATACTCCTCTTGCTAGACCTAGGGTTTGGCAGTTTTGAATGGTGAACTTTGGAAAGAGATAGCTCTAAGGAGATAGAAGGATTTGTAATGAAAATTGAAGTGTGTGTTTTTGAAGTTGAGAGGATTCTAGAACCTACTCACTTGCTTGTATTGGAGTTGTGAACAAAAAGTTATGCTTGTTTTAGTAGAGTGAGGTCTGCTGCTATCAAAAAGTGATGGCAAAAACTTTGATCTACCACTGCAAGTTTGATTTCGAGTCTTTCTCAGTGAAACTTATTGGGAGTGTGGAAAATTGTACTAGATTTCTATCAAGATATTTCTTGTAGCATTTGGAGTTGGGAAAGCAAAGTTGTGAGCTTGAGAGTAGGAAAGGGTTTGCTGCCACCCGACAAAGAAGGGCAGAGACTTTGTTCAACTACCCTAGTCGGACATTATCTTCAATATTTTTGATATTTTAGATGCTTATATTAGCTTATATAAGCTTTCTATGAAAACAAAAATCAATACATTTGAAGCTTTTATGAAAGTTTTATAAGCCGTGAAGTATCAAGAGGGCAAATTGTTGCTAGGGTTTGAAAAGTAGAATCAACTAGCTACAAAATCTGGAGTTTGTGAGGCATGCATGCGAAATTTTAAAACAAATTAGATGATGGATTGAGCTTTCTAAAAAGCTATTGCATGCCTAATTTGGAGAAGGGAAGTAATCACAACAAAGGTTGAAGTGAAGAGGAGCTTTCCTGCCTTTGTATTTATTGGGAAATTTTGGTGCCTATTTCTTTTAGCCATAACTTTTAAATGGTAAGTCATCTATTTGTGAAATTTTGATGTATTTTACAATGGATCAATTGCTTTCTATAGGCTATAAGCATGCTTGATTCAATCTTTGGATGAATTTTTAGTGATTTATTTAGTTTGAGCTTGTTGTATAACTTGTATTCCTCATATGCGGTTGTATTTTGAGGTATACTTGAATATATATATACTGTGCTTATATCTTTTATACAAGTATATATACTTGTATTTATATCATGTATTTATATAAGTATTTTATAAGTATTATATATAATATTTGTACAAATATTTATATAAGTATTATATCAAGGATTATATACTATTTTATATAAGTGTTTGTACAAGTATTTGTATAAGTATTATATAAGTATTTATATAAGTTTTATTCAAGGATTTATACTTTATATTTATACAAGTCTTATATAAGTATAATACAAGTATAATTTGAAAGCTTGAACAAATATTGTGCAAGTATAGAAGATACTTACACGGCTTCTTCTTATGTTCCCTGCTAGTTCTAGTAGCAGCTAGGAATTTGGCGTTTTTCTAAGGAGAATTCTCTCTATCCGACAATGTAGCTATTATAACCATCTATTGTTATTTTTATAAGATAGGCTTTATGAGTGAGATCTCCAGAAAACAATGGATGACCATCTATGACTTCTACATGTATGGATTTAGTTTTCTGTACTAGAGGTAGTTTACGATTCTTAACAAATTATTCATCTAGAAAGCATGCTGAGGCTCCTGAATCTAATAAAGTAGAGGCTCTGTAGTTTTTTGGTCCTAAACATACATCTGTTATAAAACAAGGAGAGGATTCTGAGGAGAGAATAGGACCTTCACTAGGAATTGTACAAGGTTCCAACTACACAGTCCCTATTGTAGCTAGACAAATTTGTTTTCCTATATATTGTCTTCTTTGACAATCGTACTTCTCATTTTGTAGTTGTGTCATTTCTTTGGATAATGTTGAGTAGTGTGCTTAGGTTCTCTACAATATAAACATAATCCTCCTTGACAACGCTCAATCTTTTCTTATTCAGTAAGAGGTTTAAAATGTACCACATCAATTTACATGTCTTCTACTTTCGAATGTACGTTTTGTGAAGACATTAATATTGCTATTGAATAATAACATTGAGACTCTGTTGTACGACTCTCGGATCGAAACTCAAAAAATCAATTGTCACACTTTACAACAAAATCAATTGCTTGACTCAATATTTGAGGATTGGATAAATTGAGCATTAATTTTTTTTACCTCATATTGTAATCCGTAGAAAAATTGGTTGATAAAAACAGCATCATCCCATTTAGTATTAGTCGCTAGTTGTTGAAATTATAAAGCGTATAATGACACTGATCGATTGTCTTGTCGTAGGATGCAAATCTTCTTGGTTGCAATACAAATTGTATCATGTTCTCTGTATATAGATCAAAATTCCATTAAAAATACTTCCAAATTATCCAATATTAGATCATGTCGTTCAAAAAAAGATGAAAACCATAATAAAATAGAATCCAAAAGTAACATTCCAATAAACCTAACTTGAGATCCTTGCATAGGATAACTCTAAGATTGAAGTTCAATCACTAATTGTATCTGATTGACGAATCTTTAAAACTTAGATCTTGTGCCATTAAACTTGTCAAGCGAACTAATTTTTGATTCTCTAATGTTTGAACGGTGCTCCATCATAAGTGAGGTAGTATGATTTGGTGTAGATATTGATGTAGCTCCAACCATCTCTATATCTTCACTTCCTACTAATCTTATTGCTCCTTGTGGTCATAAACTGAACTGATGCATTGCAAGAATTAACTCTCTCATTTGTTCTTGCATTTGTGCCATTGTACTCTTCATATCCGCAAGCTCTGCCATGATAATACAATAGGAAAGAAGGTGTCTACTCTCACTTCAAGAAATGGAGAAAGACACACTCAAAAGAAAAAATTCTAAAAACAATATCAGTTTAGAAGTGGGTACTCCATAACTTCTAAAATGCTTATGTCTTATCAAGAAAAAGGGATAATCTACTTTTAATCAAAAAAAGACAAAGCTTTGATACTATATATATATTTTTATCAATTTGTCAAGGACAAGAACTCGATGAAAGTAAATAAACATATGAAACTTCTATTGAGAAGAATAAAAAAATAAAAATAAGGAAGTAAATATATTAAAATAAAATTAGAAATGCTATTGCCATAAGACAAGAAAACTATAGACTCTTGAATCTGGACTAGAAGCAAGAAAGCAGTTGACAAGAGTGAAGAAGGCTTCACTCTTGCCTCTATAAATACTATCTAATTATGAGATATGTGGCAGTGTTCTATAGGACCTCCTACATGTATCTAATTTGTAAGACACATGTCAAACTTGCACGACAAGTTTCCTACATGTGTGCCACGTACTTGGCTTGTTCTACAAGCTACCAACATATATGATACATGGCTAGCTTGTTCCACAAGCTACCAACATGTGCACCATGTGGCTAGCTTGTTGACCAAGTTTCTAACTTACCAATCACCTATATACATGTATAAAGGTGATTCTACATCTATGAAGCTTTTAGAAAGCTTCTCTGTCACATATTATCAAATCAATTTATTTTACTTACTTCTATTGGTTTATATTAATTAGATAATTATCAGAATAAATCTTATATCCATGACACATTGGTAGAGTTTATTTACAACAATTCAATATATTCTTCTATTCAATAAATTTTATTTTTTATCAATTATGATTATCATCTACAAATTGATAATTTTGACTTTTTAAAAGCTGATAATTTTATGACAAAAGATTTGGCGAATTGATTGTCAGAGCTATATGCAATAATGAAGGCAAAATTAAAGAAAGCTCAAGAACAATAAAAGATCAATGTAGATGTCTATTGTAAGAAACAACCTCAATTCCGTGTGGACAACAAAGTATGGTTATTTCATTATAATAACAAGATTATTTGTCTTTATAACAAACTAGATTATTATAAGCTTGGATTATTTTTGATTTGTGAATAGATCAATTCAATTGCCTATTAATTATATCTACCAAAATCTATGAAAATCCATCATATATTCTATGTGCCATTGTTCAAGTCATACAAGACAATGGATATACAAGGAAGAAGACAAATGCCACCTCTTCCTATAGAAGCAGACAACAATAAAAATTTGAGATAGAAGAGGTCTTAGATTCAAGACAACGTCAAAATTGGCTAAAATATATTATATATTGGTATGGATATAATATTAATGAATGCACATGGAAGCCATCTAGGAATTTAGTAAATGCATCAGCAAAAGTTAATGCGTTTTATTGACAACATCCATCAAAATCAACATGAAGAGTTAAGAAAATCTTTGCTATAAAATAAAAAAGATGCAATGGAGATTTTATTCTATCTTATATTATTATTTTTTATTTTAAAATATTTTTTAATGCTATAGAAATGGAGAATCAACAATCAACAAATTCACCTCAAAAACTATCATTTGCTGACTTATCAGACTAGATATTATGACTATTATAACCTTTAAGATGATAGAATAGAGATGAAGATCCTTAAAAATAATATTTTCTTCCTTGAATTGATGGTGAGATACAACGTGTTTAGTATCACGACCTTAGAAGAGACTTCTGGTGTTTGGTGATACTTTTAAAGGTAGGAACTATTCTTGATGGTATTTTAAATGTTTTCTTTGAAGAGAATTATGAAGGCCTTAACAATGATCAAATATTAAGATAGTCCTTTAGCCTTGGTATGGAACTCTATCAATAGCTAAGAAGACCTGTCAATTACCTTGAAAAGGAACAAAAATCAGAGTATGTAATAAATATAATTTGGCGCATCTTGGATTTTTTTAACATGTAATCACCGCTCCTTATTGAACTTGTCCCTAGAAAAGGAGATAATATCATAAATATAAGATTTATTTCAATAATTATATAATTAATATGGATAAATAAAAGTATATAAAAATAAATTAATTTAATAATATCTTATAGATAAGCTTCTTAGAAGCTTCATAAACATGGTTTCATCTTTATACATGTCTATAGGTGATTGATAGGTTAGAAACTTGGCCAAAAAATTAGCCATATGTCGCACATGTTGGTAGCTTGTAGAACAAGCTAAGTACATGGTACATACATATGAAACTTATCTTACAAGTTTGATTCATGTCTTGTAAATTGGACACATGTTGGAGGTCCTATAAAATGCCACGACATAGCTCCTAAATAGATAGTATATATAGAGACAAGAGTGAAGTCTTTTTTACTCTTGTCAATTTCTTTCTTGCTTCTAATTTAGTTTAAGAGTCTTTATATTTTTTATTTTTTAATAATAGTCATTCGAGTTTCTTCTTGAATACATATATTTTCTTATTTCTATTTTGTCATTTTTCTTTGACATAGATTTCATAGATTTCATAGATTTATGCATCTTCTTTCAATTTGTATCTTTACTATATATTGATAAATATCAATATAATATTTTTTATTTTATTTTAAAAAATATATATCTATTATGATTAATTTTATTATATCTATAGTAAAAAAATACAAACATTAAATTACTTGTTTGGATTTTTTTTAATGCATCTTTAGCTTCAAACTTTGTATCCATAAATTAAAGTTTGTTGCTAAAGATTGGAATATTATTAAAAAATTTACAAAGACTATATTTTACTACTTCTTAAAAATCATCATAATAAATAGTAGAAATTAGAAAAAAAAAATTATCAATATAATAATTATTATGTATATTCTTATATTATAACAAATAATTGATAAGTTAGTTTTTTTAACATTATTAATACCTTATTGTGATTTATAGCAAAAGATGCATCAATGGCAATTGCAGTGTGGTTTTTATATTAGAATATTATTTTAAATATAAGTGGTATATGAATGCCAACAATAAAAATGATATTTTTATTTAATAAGATTTTATAAATCTTTGCGTTGAAATCTTGGTAGTACAATATAAGCTTTAGGTTTTTTTATATCTATATTCTAATATTTTTGGCATTATTCAAGTTTTTTGTGTATAAATTCTTTTGTATGAGTCTATATTTATTACCAATAATATCTTCAAATATATATATATATATATATATATATATTATTAATATTAGTATGCTCTTATTTTATTATATAATCATAATTTCTATTATTAGATTATATGTATATTAGTGAAAAGCATGCTTATTAAATATAAGTTCTTCACAAAATTTCTAATTTTTAAAGACATATATTTTGTGAATTTAGTCTCAAAGCCTATCTAATTTTTATTACAAATAACCACTCCTTTATAATTATTATTTTTAGTATTGATCTATAATATCTTGATAATATTAAATAGAAAATAATATTATTTTACATAGAAGCAGCAACTACAATCCACCTTAATAGATTTGCCTTTATTTGCTTCTATAGTTCATAATAAAAAAAGATAATAAACTTCTTTATATCATTTTACTTCTTTAGAGAGATTAATGTACAATAAATAATAGCAAGAACTTGTATAAATTTGTCTATAGATTTGTATTAGTATTCATACTTGCATTACCGATATTGACCATATTACATTTAATACCAACATACTCAAAGATTATTTTTAATCAACTAAGAAGATGGTGCAAATTACTTTTTATAAGTTACTAATATATTCTATTCATATTTCTTTATTGATGCTTATATTCTTAGATTTAGTATTTATACAAATAAACTTTGTTTTGATATTGTTTCTTCTACCATCTTAATTATTGAATAAAATTAACAATCCTATTCTAAGAAATATATACAACTTGTTTAATATTCTATATATTCTATATATTTAATATTTATCTAAGCTTTTTTGAAATGATAATATCTATGTATCATCAAGTATTCAATTCATTGCTTATCTTCCAATGTAGATTCTTATTTGTGAAAAGTCTAAAAGATAGCACTTAAACTTCGTCATGCATATTGAACAAGTATATATTATAGTTAGTGAGATATTTTGTATATAATCAGTCGTAGATGGCATCTTGTAGGCACTTCTTCTTCCTATGTTTTGTATGTCTATATATATATATGTAATGAATAATTAAAATATAAATGAAGTCTCTTTAATTTGTTAAAATAGACCTCCATCAAAAGCAAAGCCATCACCACCTATTATGTTGCTATCTATTCTATGAGAAATTAATAAGTACCTTTTTGCCATTGCCATGCTTTTTCAAACAATATCCATCACCAAATCAAATTTTACAATTAAATGCTTTATTACCATATATATCATTGTACAAAGATATCTATCTATGTATTATTGTGATCTTAATCTTTTAAACCTTAAAACTTTAGATCTTACTAAAATAGATGCCATCTCCTCAACAATCACTTTGTACAATCCATTTTGATAAAAGTTAAGTTTTATCTAATATAGAAATATTGCCTAAAAACTTTAGCTTGTTAGAATCCATATTTTTGTGTTCTTCTTATATAAACAATTATGTATTCAAGTTTAAAGATACATTTATTGGTTGTCATTATGTTAACCATCAAAGTCTATATTATCTAAGACTTTGATTATTAGCTACTTAAAAACTATTGAGTTATTCTATAGAGACTCATTCTTTTTATCAATGACTTCTTTAAGTGACCAGTTGAAAAAGATGCATAATGGAAAAACGTGGTATTCGGAAAGAAGTTGGAAAAGAATGGACCTAATTTATTTTTGGAGTCACAAAGATATAACAGCAAAGCAAGTAGGATTATAATGAAGTGCTTCTACTGTGGCGCTTCTAATGTCGACAAGTGAGAGTGCTTGTTGTGATGACTGGGCAAGTGGGATTGATTCTAATGACGGGGCATGGGATGTCTTGCGCTAACAAGGAGTCTTCTGTTTCCATGGTGTTTCAGAGGAACGGCCTTTTCTTCTCATTTTCGGAGAATTGTTGCGACATCGTTCCTGCAGCATCACTTCTACCCGCTTGAATTTGGTGCGGAATCTCTCGAGGGGATTTCTTGGCTTGATGGCTTTTTCTCACAGCTTTCGATCAACTCCGTGCATTGAAATTCGGCTTTGAAGTCACTGAGGCGGAGCCAAACTGAGTCAACAGCAGAGTGCTTTGTGTGGATTGCGAAAATTCATGGATGCTCGTTGTAAGTTGTTGAAATTTCTTAGGGAGTGGAGTTATTTGTGAGGTTTCTCATGAAGTGGAGTGTGTTTTTCGACTGCGGATGGCTTTTTGAGACGAAACGGGACTTAGGATTTTGCAAATTTGCCCTGCAGAATTTCCAGTCAAGGAAATAGGGTTTGAATAGTCGTCAGTGCGTGGCCTATGGTTGTTTGGAAAATAAGCTCCATTTTGAGGTTTCCGTGATGGATCATATTCAGAATTATTTCTCTGCGCTTGCATTACTTAGAGACAGTGAAGTGGCGGGGCAGAAAGCCCCTCAGAAGGGTAAAGGTGCTACGCTGAGCAAGAGCGCGGCGACGAGTCCTGCCCATTTGAAGAAGAAGGGTGGAGGAAAGGGGAAGGAAGAAGGGGGCTCAGAGGATGCCGATGTGATGCGCATGCAAATGCCACTGGTTTGGATTGATCTAGAGATGTCGGGGCTAGACATCGAGAAAGACAGGATCTTGGAGATTGCGTGTATCGTAACAGATGGCAAGTTGGAGAAGATAGTTGAGGGCCCAGTCATAGTAATCTCGCAGCCTGAAGAGGTCCTGCAAGGGATGGGGGAATGGTGTCTAGAACACCACGCTGCAAGCGGGCTGACGGATAGCGTCCGGGCAAGCACAGTAACAGAAGACCAAGCTCAGCAAGAAGTGTTGGAGTTTGTACGCAAGCACACCAGAGGGAATTCTGGACAATCCACGCTCGCTGGAAACTCAATATACGTGGATCTGAAGTTCTTGAAGAAATACATGCCCATTTTAGCTGCGGAATTTTCCCCAGTATTGGTGGATGTGAGCAGCATCCGAGCGCTCTGTGTGCGTTGGTACCCAAGAGAAGCTGAAAAACAACCGCCAAAGAAACAGCAGCACCGTTCATTAGAAGACATCAAGGAGAGTATTGCAGAGCTCAAGTATCTGCGACGCAACATCTTCAAGTAATCGCAGTAAGTACACCTCTCTAATGAGAAGGCCATGGAATGTGCTCTAGGGCAGGGATGTGGAGCTTGCAACAATGACAGCGAATTGTTGCACACTCCTTCGCAAAGTCGTCTGCACGTTGATTGGATCTATTACCTGCTGATGAACTAATAGCACCGTGGACGCCGGTCAATACACAGCTCAAAATTGATTCTGTAATTTTTGGTAGAGTGAGTGACGGAGATCTTTATCCAGACTCGAATACTCCACCTAAGTGTGAGATTGCTACTACAGGGAATGGAGAGTACCTTCGTAGTTCCAAATCTTCACACCATTTATTGTAAATTGCGAGTGCATGTGTATTTTGATTCTTGTCTTTCTTGTGTGAAGAATTTGTAGATGATATAGCTTCTCTCACATTCCTACACGCATGATGCACAGTTGCAATTCGTTGTGCAGGACCAAACCCCACTTTTGATAGACATCTGCAATGTATACGACAAAGCAGTAATGGTCGGTGACGCGAACTTCAATCTGTAACTGCAAGTCGTCTTCAGTGAGGCATGTCTTCTGCAATCAGTATATGGTAGCTCACTGGGCTATGTTGCTCTGACTCATCAGCTTTTACTACCCTCGTGTTACATGTTCATGGTACTTCCATATGCCATGTCATTATTGTGAAGAGACTAAAGGTATCTATCACAATTAGATGCAGTGTCTCACTTTTAACTGGTTGAATTCGAATCCTACATTCTGATTCAAAAGACAAGTTGACAGTGTGGAGCACACGATTATTTCAGAAGTTAACTCGGAAGATGCAGCGTGGCGGATTGCTGAATTTCAAGGTAGAGGTAGCGACGAAGGTTTGAACCAATCATCCACCAGTCCAACATCCAAGGAAACAATATTTTGTGAAATTAGTGTCTAAACTCATACTAACAAGGACATTGAATCTCTACAGATTCATTTGGTAGAGCGTGCTACAGAACAATTCCTCTGCAGTGTTTGCCACAGTCGACTCATTGCACCCTATTCTAAGTTTCACATGATACTTTCTCAGAAAACAAATTGAGGTTGCTTGACTTGGGTACCCTCAAAATCTTCCTTCTGTCTCACCCCTGATTGGACACTTAATCTATGTTCTCGAAGAATTTAATGTTGTCTGGATATAATTGGATGCAAATATAAGAATTCAGTGTAAGAATATACAACTGCTTTACCGAATCACGAAATCAAATCAAAACTTTTATATAACTGATCTGTCCAAACGCGGCACCATGCTCAACGAGGTGATTGAATCCAGCTGGAATAACTCGCAATGGTCACTGACGAACGCCTGAACTCAAGAATCCCCTCCATTGTTGTAGTTTCACCACAGTGAAATATGTACAAAAAAGATTCATTGAAGAATACTTAAAAATTAATAATCAAAGTTGATATATCTGATTGAGTTTTTAGAATTAGAGCCACCACCTTTTGCTCTGCATCATTGTAGTAGGTGATTTTAAAATGTATTACAATATTTACTTTTGTTAGACTTTGTTGAGTTTTGCACGAGGAGTATTGATTTTTCATTTTTTCTAAAAATAGTTAAACCTTTCTGTTATAACCAAGTATGGCCTTTAATATTCTTTTAATTCAGGTACTGCCGATGATTTTGTGTGTGTGTGCGCGTTATTTATTGGTTGCTTAATTGTATCATTTAGAGTCCAATGGTTTGTAACAATTGCTCAAATTCTGAAATTCTGAAATTTATTCTTATTTTGCAATATAAACTTAAATCAAATATGAAAACAACTCATGAATTGTAACCGTTAGAGTGGGGTTCACCAATGTTGAACATTTTTTTTATGAGTAATAAATGATCTTGCTTTTGTCAATTGTGTCTGTACAAAGAACTGGGTGGTCTTAAAATTTAATACAGCCCGTACCATAATCAATAGATATGCTGGTGCTTCTACAAAGTTTCCTACCACATTGTGCATCAATGAAGTTCAAGTGATAGAGGAAATCCATAAGTTTGCAGAATTAATAAATAAATAAATATATATATATATATATATATATATATATTAATTGAATAACTATAAGGACCTGTTCTAAAATTCATAACATGGCATTGACTATAATAGATTAAATTATTTAATAAATCAGTTTCTTTTTTAACTTAAGATTTGTTGATTAGTATCAAGTTTAGTCTACAATATTTAAAGCATATACTTTTACTTTTCACAATAAAATATCATTATCATTGATATTGAAATTCTTATTATCTTGTTTCAAATTTAGAAATTTATCATGTGGTTTTGATATCATATTTACAATTTCAATCCCACCTTACATACTGAAAAACATAATGAATTTTGAATTAGAGTTAATATCAAGAGAAATTAAAATACCAACACAATTAACAACATAAAACATTTTTTTTTGTATAAAACAATCACAAGTCAGATTTTCTTCAACAACAGTCAAAGGACGGCAGGTTGTCTGTAAAGATGTTGTCCCTAGAAATACTGAAAAAATGTACTTGAAGTAGGTTGACCAATTCATTTGATACCACTTTTTTTACACTATAATACAGACTTGTCATTTTGTATTTAGTCCACAAGTATATTAACTTGTGAAAATTTCTTACTGAACAAAACTGAATTAAAATAAACAAACCAAAGCAACCCAAATCAGTAAAAACTATAGCTCTCAAAATGATTATCATTGTTTGTTAAGGCAAAATGTCTAATATAAAGGTGTTACAGATTTTAACCTACTCTTAAGCTATTTTTAAAGCTTTAAAAAAATCAATCTAATGAAATTATAAAAACATCATTTACAATATATACCTCTTATATGCTCAACTTTAAAATAAATATTAATAAAAAATTATGAAGTTATTTTTTAAAAACAAAATATTTCAAATTCTTTTATGAACTAATTAAGCCATTCAATCTTTGTCTAAGTATTGACTTAATATATTTTTATTTATATATTATCTAAAATTTATAAAATAACATCTTATTAAAATTTATGTATAGATAGATAGGTATAAACACATATATTGGAGCTCATGTCTTAAATTTGGGAAAGTATTCAAGTATAGTTATATAAATTAGTTTAAAAAATGTTTCTGTAGGATATTGATGTTGATATCTTGATGTACATCTCTAAGATATATCAAAATCGTGTATCTATTAAACTACTACAAATATAATATTACTATTAATATAAAATATCTTGAAAATATATTAAAATAGTCAATTTATAAGTGTAGTTTTGAAGAAATAAATAGGATTACTATATAGATTTTTTATTAGCTTTTGTATGTAATTATGCACTTTTTTAATTTAAAAAATATAAAATATAAAAAATAAAAAAATAAAAAAATAAAAAATAAAAATGATTGAATGTTTATTTAACAATTTTATTTTATAGTTCTAAAAATAACAATAATAAAAATTACATTCAGTAATTTACTATTCATATAGTAATTTTGGTGTACTCAACAATACTGTTAGGTCACAATTTATATATATTCGTATTCTACCGAATATAAAAAGCATAGAATTCAGAATAGAAGGAAGCGAATCCACGTGGCGGGTGGAAGCGGCCCGGAGTCAAGAGTTTCCAGGGAGACTGGGAGTACCGACACCGCACCGTAGTAGACTGCTGCGGACTGAGTCCGAGGAGTACGTTCACCGAGGAGAGCGTAGGAGACGGGGGCGGGGGAGGGGGATTTCAGCATCTGGCAGACGGGGCACACGAAGAATCACCAGATTCCAAATAGCTGTGGGCCGTTACGAGGGAGGGCTACGTGGTGGTGGTGGTGGTGTTGATTGTGTTACGTGTGAGGATCTTTCCCCGAACTCGTACACTCGGAAGTAGGTTAAGGTGTAGGGCGTCGCTTGCGTTCACGGTGCTGGGGCCTAGAGGCGGTTGATTGCTTTCGATCTTTGTGCCGTCCTACGCGGTTTGTGCTTTATCCTGAACCAGCGTGGAACCATGGGATAAGTTGATATCGCGAAGTGCAGGCAGTATTTCATGGTGCCCGGGAGCGTTTGGCAGGGTTGCCCTATTGGGACCTCTTGCCGATTGTTTTGCGTGTTAGTGTTAGTAATTGGTTGGGTGTGTTCTGGTGCGTTGGCCATGGCGATGGCACAGACGTAGCAGCAGCGGGAAGAGAGAGAAAGAGCGAGAGATACAAAGTTCAGATTTAGGGCTTGTGTTTGAGGATGTCTTGATCTGAGGTTTGGGGTTCTATGTCGCAAAAGTCGGGGAAGGAGACTACGCTGATGGCTCCCTGTGAGTGTCAAAATGGTTACCAGACGGCGCCCAGCCCGAAAATGGGCACGGGTTCAGCTAGTCGGAGCTTGGAGGAAGGGTTGGAGTGCCCGGTGTGCTGGGAGATCTTGGATGACAGAGACAACACGCCGTATGTTCTGTGGTGTGGACATTCCCTCTGCAAAAGCTGCGTCCTGAACTTGGAGTGGGCTACAGTGAAACTGTCCGGCCTCCCGCTTCAGCTGCCGCTCTTCATTTCCTGTCCTTGGTGCCAATTTCTGACGTTTAGATTCAAGTGGAAGGGTCATCTCAAGTACCCGTGCAAGAATTTTTTTCTTCTGTGGGTTGTGGAAAGTCTTCAAGGGGAGCACGGCCGCCCTCCAGCGTGCACGAATGACACAGAACCATCTCCAATGTTTGGGCTCGACCTTGCATCCTTGATTACCTCCCGCTCAGGCCGTGTGGGTTTCGGCGCCGCTTCTCCAGGTGCCATCGTGACGGGAAATCCCGTTTCTGCAGTTGGCGATTGGTGGAGCTTCCATCATTGGCAGCGATCTGGCACTCGTGTGGTGGCCTCTCTTTTGCAGTTCACGGCGAGAATTCCCCTTGTCCTGTTGTTCCTGTTCATTGTAGTGTACGTGCTCCCTTTCAGCACCCTAGTGCTTGCTCTATACTGCTTGATCACCGTGTTGTTTGCCGTACCATCCTTCCTGGTGATGTATTTTTCATATCCAAGTTTAGATTGGTTAGTGCGAGCTATTGCGTCCTGAAGGACGGTAAGTCTCTTCATGTAGATGCCAAACAATGTTCCCAAACAATTAATATTATTACCGTATATACGGGTCCATTCAAAGGATTGACTGAGTTTCTCGAGAAGATTGTGTCGATCTGTCCATGTTTGCAAGATGGAAGCGCGGCAATTTAAACGTAAACAGCATTGAGACTTGTTGATTTTCTACCAATTTGGTTGCCGGAGAGAGGATTTTTGTTGGGTGGTTGATTGTTTTTTCCTTCTTATGTTCACTATTTGTACTATTTTGTATGGACTGAGTACAGCTTCTGCTTCTATCAACAATGAATGTACAGAATTGGCTTTTTGCGTGGTGCAATTTACAAATTCTCGTTGCGCTTACTGTCATAGGAACAAAGCAGATCAGAAACGGATTTCAGTGTTAGGCGTTGGGACCATTTTTGCCGGCTGACACAACCCTTCGTAACTAACAGAATTGTTTCGTTTTTACTAAAGGTACAGCAGGATTGAGACTTAAATGATTGAGCAAATTACTATATTTTAAGGTATCGTAGATTCCTGTGTTTGTCCTTGTTGTAATATGATGTCTGTTCTATTATCGTTTTCTGTCCAGCACCAAGTGGTAAGAGTGCAACCTCTCAGAGAACGTTACCACGATTGTTTTACATATAGGGTTTGTATATTTCATGTATAGATGGAGATCAGGCTGACTAAAGCATGTGACCTTGCGAAGTTGGATCTGTAATTTCGTACAGAGATGTGGCCAGTGCAGTAATACAGGATCGGACTCTCCGTGTAGTGAGTTATTCTGGATGCGCTGGGTAAATATGACAGCATCTGCAAATGAGGGTATCGTCATGGGGTCGTATTTGTGTTGAGTTGTGGTTGATTCTCAAACAAGTAAGGAATTGTCTTTATTAAACTGTGTGCTATTTTGAGGAAGTGCAAAGAAACGTACTGGCGTAGTCGCGCGTGTATCGCTGCATGAACCTCACCGAAATTGTCAAACTAGGCAGGCTGGAACGCCCCATGACCACATTACAGTTTCGGGGCAGTTGTATCTTACGCACAGCTTCCTGGGGCTCAAGTGTAGGTTCTGGAGTGCAGAAGCATCCTCCTTGGGTCCATGTTCTGTTCGCGCACTTTCTTTGAGTTTCTAGTTTGCTGCAGGCACAATCAAAGTGGGTAAATCTGTCCCATTTTTCTTTGAGACGAGGATAGTGAAATGTTTCAGTTTCTTGTACACATGCCTGTCAATCCTTGAACCCATTCGGCGACCAGGCTGAAATTTCAAGATCTTGGGATTAATGTTTACGATTTTCAGTGGTTTATGCTATCATAATTCATTAGACACTAGTCAGTCGAATTTTTATTGCAACCTTCGGCTGCCGGCAGAAATCATCAGTGGGTGCTCTACTATCGACCATACACCAGCTTTAGTTTCCAAGTTGCAAAGTTGTAAACCGACTAAAGGAATGATATATATATTTCTGTTGCAGTATCCATGCTACCCAATAGTGCAATTTGTTAAGGCGAAGTGATAGTCTGCCACTTGAGGTTTGGTCTTCACAATCTTATCAGCGCCTATAAAAATTAAACGACAGTAGAGCGTGCGCACAATAGCAAAAAATAATCAGGAATACAACAATAAAATGAAGATCCATGTGGTAGCCCCTTCCCTCTCGGTTTCCTTGCCTGACAGCAGCAATTAGTTGCACAAATCAGTCAACCCAAATCAGACAAGCACATAAAATGTATAATACATGTAGCTCTATAATCAACTACTTCCAGTGTGAGGCTCCGTATCTGTAGGACTCCAATCTCGAGAGAGAGAGAGAGAGAGAGGCATCCAAAGCCCGGGAGTGGTTTGGCTGACTTGAAGGACACCTCCGGTTCTCAACCAGGATATCAAGACACTTAGGGCTTTGGAGAAACCCTAAAGCAGGACCGAAAGAGATCTAATATCCTCTTCTCCGGTTTGCTCCCCCCTGCCTCAGCTGCGTTGTGCTTCGCATCCCCCCTCCAGCTAGCCACCATGCCGCCCAAATTGGACCCCTCGCAGATTGTAGAGGTCTATGTGCGTGTCACAGGTAACGCTACTCTTTTTCCTCTGCGTTTCTCTTCGTATTTTCAGTGGTCCTGGCTTCGAACCACCCGCGTTGGTTGATTTGAGTTCATGAGTGGTGGCACTGGTCATTGTTCTTGAGGTTTGTTTATTCTTTTGGTGCTCTGAATATTCGTCTTCTATCTTGATTGTTTAGGTCTTTCTTTCGGTTTCCATTATTCATTGCTTGTGTTGATTTTGGATTCTCTTTAGAAGTCATCTTAGTGTTTTCGAGGTCTGGCATCACTTGTCAAATTTGATGCCAAATGCCGATGTTTTTGATAGTGATAATTTGTGATTAGGATCAACGACTTTGGTCGTGAGTGTGTTGCATAAAGACATTGCGCGTGATTTAACACCAAGATTTAACCCCTTCAATTAGTGAGGATTAGACAGCTATCTAAACCTGATACATCATGCTCTGTCTACTCCATGTGTCGCCAAACTCCTCTTCGGAGTCACAACGTCCAGACTGAACTGTAGGAAGCGACGTGACTCGTGCTATAGGGCTTTGTTTGCGATTCCGGTATCACATGACAGATTATCGATTATTATCGGGTCCATACTGTTGTTTCGATTAACTGTAGAATGGAAGTATTACAAGATTGAATTTGAATTCGCATGCGAAATTCTCTTAGCTATGCATGAATTGAAATTGCTTGGCTTATTAAGCGGAAGCAAATTGTAAGAACTAACTTATTAACACAGCTCTGACTGGAGAGCTAAATTTCTGAAGCTTACTTTAATTTAACGTCGAGACCTGGTGTTTTCAGTTTCTTGGATAACTTAGGGATAAAGTCGTTTGTCACTTCACTAGGAAGTTTACTCTGGTTGATTTCCAGTTGTAGATGTGTTCATGTTTTCATTTGTTTTTGTGGACGGAGACATGACACTAGCACACATATGACAGTTTCCGTTTGGCATTTGGAGTACATGTACTTCTGTTCGTGTTCCACTAGCATTATTTTTGTTCAACACGTCGCTTGAGAAACCGTAAATTTGAGATCCATTCTAGAATGCAGTCTATTAGCCTGTAGAGATCTCGTGCTCATCCTTTGTCTAGTTTGTTTGGATGTAGGAATTTTTGTTCGTGTACTATTGTCGCCTCTCCCGGCTATCACTTCTGTTCTGGCTTATGTACTTCTCTTAGGATTAGGTTTGAATAGCTACCTCCCCCATTTTCCTTGGTAATCTTCTAAGCTTAAGTCCTTGTGAATTGCCATGACACAGGGGGAGAGGTTGGTGCTGCATCATCTCTCGCGCCTAAGATTGGTCCTCTAGGTCTATCACCGAAGAAGGTTGGTGAGGACATTGCAAAGGAGACCGCAAGGGACTGGAAGGGTCTGCGAGTGACGGTCAAGCTCACTGTGCAGAATCGGCAGGTAGGGAATGATTGGGGATTTTTTTTCTGTGGTATTTTATATCTCAAACTTCTATGTGAAAACCTTGGTTCAATTTGGAATATTCTTGGCCTGCTCTGCTCTGTGACATGTACTCACATTGTCATCTGTAATATGACGCAGGCCAAGGTTGCAGTTGTCCCAAGTGCTGCTGCCCTTGTAATCAAGGCTCTAAAGGAGCCTGAGCGAGACAGGAAGAAGGTCAAGAACATTAAGCACAATGGCAATATTTCCCTTGACGACGTAATTGAGATCGCCAAGATCATGGCCCCTAGATCGATGGCCAAGGAGTTGGCTGGCACTGTGAAGGAGATTTTGGGTACCTGCGTTTCGGTAGGTTGTACTGTAGACGGCAAGGACCCCAAGGACTTGCAGACGGAAATTGATGATGGTGATGTTGAAATTGCTGCTTGAGTTCAGTAGCAAATGGGCTTCAACACAAAATTGCCTTGAATATAATGCATTTTTATGCTCCAAGAAGTGTGCGACGTCATAGTACTGACCTGCTCTTTTGACAGCAATATTAACTATTTTACACTTCCTGAATATTCAAGTCTCTCCCTATCTCGCTTGCACAGGATCGGCATGAGGTTTGGTTGCTAACAAGGAATTCAATGGCAATCACTAGTGTCTACGAGATTTGACAATTGCAAGTGTTTTTTCTCACATGATTTATTACTGTTAGGGAGCCTTTTTTTGGTTAAAAAGTGATCAGTAGTGTTTCTTCTACAGGTCCACACTGGGATGAAGCTCTTGAATTTCATAATGAAGCAAAAAGTACTAAGAGAATATGTACATCCAAAAGGTGAATACAATTGATAATCAGTCTTAATTACCATCAATATTATTTTTAATCACTTTTTTTGCCATTTGCAATTGAAATGCCACCAAGAACCAACTCCAAATTGGACTTTGGGGAAGATTTGAACCCTGGTGTACATCTATCCGAAATGTCTGGGCATGTTTAATTCCTTTTAGCATATCTGTTCAAGGTGTTGGTCCAAGGGGGAAGGAAATTGAGGAGTCCAAAGAAGCAATATTTCAAGAGAAGATACCATACAAAAAAAATTCAATGTTCTAAAAGAAGGTAGCCCATAGAAAAATGAAAAATGAAACAATATGAACCAATTCAATTAACAAACATATGATGCAATCTAGGATCTTGGTCCCTACTTAAAATCAATCACAATGCCTTGAAGTTAAGAAGATCCACCATATAAACTAATTTGTGTGGCACTTGTCCATCTCACCAAGTAAAAAACTATTTATTTAGACAAGGATATTGCTCCATTGCCTATTGCCCTTGAGCTGTGTTGAAAACATTTAATGCAACTACATCTCCATACCATTCATTGTAGTAAACAGTGAACATTGTAGCTAGAGTGTTGGAGTTTAGTGGAGAGCTATTGTTTATCTTCTTTCCTTCTCTATGTATGTAATACACAACCACTTCAATACAAATAGACTTGAAGCTCTCTCAACTCCTCTTCAACATCTCTGTCAACTCTTTGTCAACACATTATTAACATCAATCTCTTACATTGAATTTTAAATCTTCTTTGTTTGTCTCTTCTTTGAAGTTTTTTTCATTTCTTTTTTGTCATGTGCTCTTTAGTTTCTAGTTTAGATTTGCTCCTACTCTTCCACCTCAATTTAGAGATATCATTCCTAATTTTCTTGTTTTGTGATTTTATTTTCAATACTATTTTTATAATATAAATTTGCTGTATCAATACTTTGATGTCTACTATTGCCTTGCCTAAATCATGATTTTATAACCTCTAACCTTGGCTCTCATTTTTTCTCTTTGATTTTATTTTTGTAATATATTTTTAAACTTTAAATATGTTACTATTTTCTTCTAATTATCTACTAATAATTTTTTTTGCTTTGTTATTGATTCTTTAGCCTCTTGATCTTAAATAGTTTCTATCTTATTATTTTCTTCATTTTTTCATAATTTTTTAGTTTTATCATGGTTTTTGCTTTATCTTTCTTTGATTTTAATTATAACTATCCTTTCACTATATATCAATCAAAGAATAAATACTTCTACATCATCTATTGCTTTTATTGTGATTACCTCTATAGAAACTTTTTTGATTCTTACAATCAGTGAACCTCTATGCCTTCAAGCTCTTCTTTTCCTACCAATAATTGCTAATGGAAGTAACTACCTCTTGTGGATGAAAATAATAAACGGTAATCTATTTGTGGAGTAGCTTTTTGATACAATTCCATTTGAAGAATTTTTTACTGCAAGTGCTTTAGTTCTTATTCCTATTTGTTGGAAAGCATTAGTTCTTTTTCTATGTCACCTTCCACTTGCTGTCCAACACGAGTACTTGAAACTAGAGAATCTTGTTGAACTTTGGAAAAAACTCAAATCTAGATATGACCATCAAAAGATTATTTTTCTTCCACATGCCCATGATGATTGGATGCACTTATGAGTGTTGGATTTTCCAACTTTAAGTGCCTTTAATAATGAAATGTATCGTATTGTCTCACAATTATAATTGTGAGGATAAACCATCTCAAAAGAGAAAATAATTGAAAAAATCCTTTTTACTTTTTTTCTAGCATTTGTTAAGCTTGCATAATAATATTGGAACATGAAATTTTAGAGCCACTCTAAATTCATGTTTCATTTGCTTCTTGTAGAGAAATAGAATAAATTCTTCTTGCGTAATATAGAGGCTTGCCTTGTTGGAACTACGGTTCTAGAATCCAATGTATTGAATGCATTACAATCTAAAGGTAGATTGCAGAAGCGTGGGAAAGATGTTTATAAGTACCAAGGCAATCATGGTCGTGATTATCATTGTTTAAAAGAAAAAAATAAGTGTCCAACCACTCATCATAGTAATAGGTGCCAATCAGAGATGTATTTTTGCTACAAATGTGGTATGAATGGACATCTAGCACATGTATGTCAGACTTTTGAATATTTTGTTAAGATATTTTAAGAAAACAAGAAATTTTGGGCTGCAACGCGTGAAGTTCATGCCATAGATGCGTCTATGGATCCATTTAGAAATGATGATCTGGAGGCTTATACGACTATAAAAACCTATATTGATGAGTTTTATGATGCGTTCATAGACTCTGCAACAATGTATATTATTGTACGAGATAAGAGATTTTTTGCTACAAATAAATTTTCAACTTGGCAAATTAGAAATTTAATGACCATAGTTAGATTGAATTTGTTTCAATTCCAAGAGAGACTAGCACTAGTAATATTGCTTAAGAGCTCTATCATTAAATACAAATATATAATGTTTGCTCCCTTTGTACCTCGGAGTGTGATCAACTACTGTGATGTATGTGCTAATGGTTTTCATCTCTCGGCTGCCATTCTAAATAAGTGAGAGGCTTTGATTTTTGTAAAGAATAATAAAATTATCAAATTTTTTTTGTTGTGGTAAGTGGCTTATATTGAATTGCAATCTAGCCTCTAGTTATATCTTCTTTTATATCATCTATTAATAAGAATTGTATTTTTTTCTAATATAGACGATTGGGATATCCAAGATCTACGTTATTTAAGAAGAGAATTCCATGTTTAATTGGACATGATTTAAGATTTATAGATACAAATTCTATAGAATTATGGTAGGCATATGTGCAAGGCAAAATGATTGCTAAGTCTTCAATTTGAAAACTCCCATGAGAATTACTACCAATGCTTGAGCAACTATAAAGAGATATTTGTAATCCTATTAATCCAATCTTTAGCCCATTCCGCTATTTTCTAATCCTTGTTGATGTATCAAGCAAACAATCACATGTTTCATTGCTATCAACGTAAAACATTATATTTGCTAATCTTCTTTCTATACTTATTTGTTTTTGGATGTATTTTCTTAATTTTCCTATCAAAATATTACGCATTGACAATGCTAAGGAATTTAGATAAAAATCCTTTGAAGATTATTGTATTGCAATATAGATTGAATTGACATATTCTATTCTATATGAACATGCACAAAATGGACTTGTAGAGTAATTTATCAAGTATATTCAACTCATTACTTGACCACTTCTTCTTTAGGCAAATTTACTTGCATTTATGTGAAGCCATGTGATATTACATGCTGTGGCATTAATCCGCCTTTGTCCTTCCTATCTTCAGATTGCTTCATCACAAGAGTTGCTTTCAGGCCGTATTTCCAATATCTTTAATCTATGAATATTTGATTGTTGTATGTGGATTCTAATACCAAAACTCCAATGGCATATTGTTGGAGTTCATCAACAAAAAGGTATATATATTGGATTTGATTCACTGAGTATTTTTCATTTTATCAATCTATCAATTAATATATTATTGCGTGTATATTTTACTAATTGCTATTTTAAAAAGGATATTTTTCTATTTCTTTGAAGAAGAGTTGTTGATCAATAAAGTATTATAGTATTTATATTTAAAGTATCAAAAATATTCACAATGAATTTCAATCTTAGAGCATCTGTGGTTGAAATTGAGGTTGCTAAGATTTTGCATTTGAAGCGGATTGCGGACCAAACACTTGATGGTTTTAATGATGCACCATGAATTACCAAAGTTCCTATCAATGAGGCTTAAAATGTACTTGCTCATATTGTAGTACCTCAGATTACCACACCAACAATAAAAATGATTTGTAGGCCAAATAAAACACCATATAAAGAAAGGGCCATGATAATTATTGATCTTGTTAAAAATAATATTGTCTCTAAAGAAACCAGAATCAATCCTGCAAGGCCATCAATTATTAATGTTCCATTGATGAAAATTATCCCTTCTACTCTTAGAAGAGAGATCCTTGAGATTGAAAGGAATAAGACCAAGTTGAATATAAAATTATCTATTCTATACTATAATACAAATGATATTTAGGATAGACAATGTATTGTGGTAGATGAAAATTTTGCGTACATGATTGCAAAAGCTATTTCTTGTGAGGAAAAGAATTGTGAACCTAGAGATGTCAAGGAAGCAATGCATTGCCTTAATTGATTAAAATGAGAAGCTGCTATTAAAAAAGAATATATATCTTTGTGTAAGAAGAAAGTTTTTGGTCTAATTGTGGATACTCTTACTTCTTGCTTTTTAGGATATAAGATAGTATTGATATTCAAGCATAATGGTCAAGGTTATATAATCCACTACAAAGCTTGCCTTGTTGTACAAAGCTTTATTCAACAGTTTGAAATTGATTATGAATCTATATACTCTCTAGTTATAGATTTAATCACTTTTTAATATATTATCATAATACTAGTACTTATTGACCTTGACATACATCTCATAAATGTAGTAACTGTTTATTTATATAATTTTCTTAATGCAAATATTTACAAGTAGGTACCACTTGGAATAGATGCAAGAAACTTACATATTCTTATTCTAAGATGACACCATGGTGTCAAATTACAAAGGACCTTGTATGGTCTGAAATAATTTAGATATATGTGATATTAATGCTTATGAGACTACTTGATTGCAAATAATTTTATAAGTGATCTATTGATTTCTTGTCTTTTTTATTAAATAAGACAAAAGTGGATATTTCATCATTACAATATATGTTGATGATTTTAATCTTGTATTAAAAACATAAATTGAAGATGCATAAATCAATGAAATCTATATTAAAAGAAAATGACAAAATAAAAATAAAAAGTATCTATATTCAAGAAGAAATTGGAATAGCTATTACCAAAGATTAAAAAATATAAAGACTCTTGAACTAGACTAGAAATAAAAAAAGAATTAACAAGAATGAAAAAGACTTCACTATTGTCTCTATATATATTATCTACCTAAGAGTTGTGGCGACGCTCTATAGGACTTCCAATATGTGTTCAATTTACAAAATACATGTCAAACTTATAAGACAAGTTTCTTACATGTGTGCCATATAATTAACTTGTTCCATAAGCTATCAACATATGCAATATGTGGCTAATTTTTTAGTTAAGCTTCTAATTTATTAATCACCTATAGATATTTATAAAGACGAAATTATATCTATGAAGCTTCTAAGAAGCTTTTCTATAAGATATCATTAAATTAATTTATTTTTATTTACTTCTACCATCTATATTATCTAGATAACTATTAGAATAGATCTTATGTCCGTGATATTACTCCTCCTTTTAGAGATGAGTTCTACAATGTTGTATTATGTGAAGTCTTGCTTGAGAATGTACTAGATACCTGGTTGTAGAAGATTAAAAAAGATTGCAACAATAAGTCTTAATACTTCTAATAGAATTATATATAAATTATAATTAAAAATTAATAAGTATGCTAAATCATTAAAGAAGTTCAATTAAATTTTTAACTTATTATAAAAAAATATAAAGAAATTTTATAATTTTAAAAAAAAAAGTCATAAAAAAATAATAAATAATTCTTAAAAAAATATTAATATAAAAATCCAAAGATAAAAAAGATATAGAATTCACAACAAAGGTGGAAAAAATTAGAATATCTTGTTCATTGGCATGGTGTCATGATGTAATGTGACTATTAGGTGAAAGAGTATGAAAATAGTATATTATAGAAGATCTTAGTTCAAAATATTGTAGAAAATTATCTTAGAAAAATAGATAATAGTAAAAAGGGATTAAAACTAATGAATGTTAATGTTGCCTTTTTTACAAATGAGCTTCTATTTACTTTGTAGGGCCATAAGTAAGGCAAAAAAAAGTAGATTAGAAAATAAAATGATATTGACATATATAGGAGGGAGTTAAGAATAGGTTTCAGAAAAATTTATTACAAAAATCTCAAAATAGATACCCGGAGAAGACCGGTTATGAGTTGGGATCGGAATCTGATTCCAAGGCACAAAATTGCATACCTACGACGGGTCGAGAGGCCTTTTGCAGATCATAAGAAGGGTTTAAAGAGCAAACTAGAGAATCTTTCTTTGAGCATTAGTTGAGAGTGATTTGAGTTGGTAAAGACTTTGTAATGGCTTTGCAAAATCAAGGTTGATTTTGGTGACTCTAATTTTGTGAAATATATTAGGATTTACATTTTTGAGCATTCTATGAGATTGATTATAGATCTATAAGTAATATTTTGTAGGTTGGTAAATACAATAGTATTTGTAAGGTGCTATAAATTTGAGATTGATCTAACAGTTCAATAAAAGATTATTAAAGTTTATATGGGTTGGAATCTCAAAAATTAGGAATTGAGGGTTAGTTAGATTTCCTAAGATTTTTAGCAATCTAATAGTTGGATTAGAGTAAAATTTATATGTATGTATAGAATACCTAATTTTTTACATACATGTGAAATTTGGAAGGAATTGAATGGTGTAAAAAGGAGATATTGGCATTGAACAATCGGCATTAAGATAAGAGAAGGAGGCCAGTCAACTCTTGATTGAAATTTTGGGTTGAATTTCTTGCTGGTAAGTTTGATCCTCTTCAAATTTTATGCACTTGCTGCTTACTTAGTTTTTAAGGAGTGTGTAAATTTTTAAGCAAGATCAATAGATTAGTCAATAGTTATTGAGGTTCTAAAATTGCCTTAAGAATTACTTAGGATTTAGTTAGGATTTATTTTAGGATTTATTAGGGTTTGACCAAGATTGATTAGAATTTAGTTAGGATTTATTTTAGAGTTGTTAGGATTTAATTAAGATTAATTAGGATTTAATTAGAATTTAGTTAGAATTTAATTTAGGATTGTTAGGATTTGACCAAGGTTGACTAGAATTTAATTAGGATTTTGTTTAAGATTTGTTTGGATTTAACCATGATTGAATAGGGTTTAGTTAGGATTTGTTTTAAGATTTATTAGGATTTGATTAGGATTGATTAGGATTTTAAGATTTGTTAGGATTTGACCAGGGTTGATTAGGATTTAGTTAGGATTTGTTTTAGGATTTGTTTGGATTTGACTAGGATTGACAAGGATTTAATTAAGATTTGATTAAAAATTATTTAGAGATTGATTAGAGAGATTAGGACTAGTTATTATTGCATATTTTCTTTTTATCTTCCACAACCAGGTGCCCGGAGTATTCTCAAACAAGACTTCATGACATACGACAACGACTATAATATCAATAAGTGCACATAAGAATTAGCCAAAAATCTTATTAATGCACTTCAAAAGATATATAAATTTCATTGAATTTATTCCCACAAATCCAAACATGTTTGATGATAATTTTTTGGTGAAGATTGGATCCAAGGAATACTCATAAAATAAGAAGAATTAAACTAAAATCTCCAAATTATCCAATATTAGATCATATCATTTAAAAAAAGATAAAAACTATGATAAAACAAAATTTAAAAGTAGTATTCCAATAAACCTATCTTGTAATCCTTGAGTTGAATAATTTTGAGGTTGAAGTTTAATCATTAGTTATATCTGATTGATAAATCCTTAAAACTTAAATCTTGTGCTATCAAACTTCTCAAGTAAATTAATTTTTGGTTCTTTGATACTTGAATGATGTTCCATTGTAGGTGAAGTAGTATGACTTGATTTAAATATTAAAAGAGCTCCAATCATCTCTATAATTTCACTTCTTGCTAATCTTATTGCTCTTTGTGGTAGTAAATTGAGTTGATACATTACAAGCATTAATTCTCTCAATTATTCTTGTATTTATGCCATTACACTCTTCATTTTAGCAAGCTTTGCCATGATAATATAATAGAAAAAAAGGTATTCACTCTCACTCAAAAAATGCAAAATGAAACACTCAATAATAAAAAAAAAAATTCTAAGAATAATCTCAATTTAGAAGTGGATAATCTACAACTTCTAATATGCTTATGTCTTATTAAAAAAAAGGGGATAATCTATTTTTTAATCAAAAAAAGACAAAATTTTGATACTATATGTGTACTCTTGTCAATTTGTCAAGGACACAAATTGAAAGAAGATGTATAAACTAGTGAAATTTGTATTAAAGAAAAATGACAAAAAAAAAAAAAAAAAAAAAAAAAAAAAAAAAAAACATATATATATATATTCAAGAAAAAATTGAAATGGCTATTGCCAAAGATTAAAAAATATAAAGACTCTTGAACTAAACTAGAAGCAAGAAAGGAGGTGACAAGAGTGAAGAAGGTTTCACTCTTGTTTCTATATATATATTTTTTTATCTAAGAGCTACATGGTAATGCTCTATAGGACCTCTAATATGTGTCTAATTTGTAAGATACATGTTAAACTTACAAGACAAGTTTCTTATAAATATGCCACATTATTAGCGTATTTCATAAGCTATTAATATATATGACATGCGGCTAACTTGTTGGCTAAGTTCCTAATTTATCAATCACCTATAGACATGTATAAAGATGAAACCATGTTTATTAAGATTCTAGAAAGCTTTTTTATAAGATATTATTACATTAATCTACTTTTATTTACTTCTACCTATCTATGTTACCTAGATAATTATTAGAGTAGATCTTTTTTTTGTGACATTTTATAGGCATTAAATTTGTATGTGTTGCAACTACTAATTTCTTTATTTGTGAGTTTGAGATAAAAATGTTAGAAAAAACAACTTTTTGCATTGGTCTTTAGATTGTACATCTAAAAGATGGTAGCATTTTTTTTTTTATCAATTAGCCTATATTAGATAAATCTTGCAGAGATTCAATATGATTGATGCCTATCCACTTTCAATACTAATGATTGGTTATAGTCATGATGGAAATAATCCCTACCACTGTTATCAGGAGGAGGAGAAATCACTTGGTGAATAATATCCATACCTCACAACAATCAAATCACTTTTATACTTGGTCACATCTATAAGATTATATATTACATTTGCAATTAGTGTTCTTGCAAGATACAATATACATCTAATATTACGAAATTGGAATGATATTAAGCACCACTTATATTACTTGAAAGGCACTGAGGATGTGAGATTACATTATTTAAGATATGCAAATCCCAAATTAATTGGATATGCTGATGTTAGCTATAAATCTGATCTTGTAACAGCTAAGTCTAAATTATGATATTTTTTTTGCGGTATAGAATTGCAATCTTCTAAAAGTCAATGAAATAAACTATAATTATAACATCATCTAATTATGCAAAAATTATTTTCTTATATGAAGCATCTTGGGAATGCGTCTAGTTGTGATTAATTAACAAGCTCATCTGGACAACTTGCAGATTTTTGTATGATGATTCTCCAATTGTCTTATATAAAGACAATAGTACTTCTGTTATATAGATGCAAGTTGGCTTTATCAAAGGTGATAATACAAAACATATAGATCTAAAATATTTTAATTACAACTATGACTTGGTGACCAAATGGATGCTTGAAATAAAAAAAATAGCATTTGCAGATAAGATTGCTGATCTCTTCACCAAGGTTCTTCCATTATACATCTATTTCAATCTTGTCTATGGCATTGATATATGACAACTTGCTTTTCTTGAATAAAAGAGCTAATGAGTGTATTTATACAAATATTTTTTATTGAAGATTGAGTTGTATTATAATGTGCAAAATTCAACTACTAATAGAATAATTTATATTCGACATTGTTCATTTTTTTTAAAAAATTAATTAGATTAATATCTATAAAAAAAATTATATCTCTACAACTATTAATATTACTTTGCAACCAATACTAAATCACAACTATATATATATATATATATATATACACACACACAAGAATTATTATTTGTTCAATTTTTTAGACAATGGACTTTAATCATCTCAATTCATAACTTTATAATGATATATTTGAAGAGGAGAAATTCTAAGATGATAAACAATTAAATAGCAAAGTTCAAAACTTTATAATTTTTGAGACTATATGTTTAAATTGAGTATTTTTTTTGATACTATGATATTGAAAAAAATCTTATACTTTTAAACAATCTTTAAGATAAAAGCACTTAATGAAGTACTATTACAACTTAAATATATAAGTGATTGTCAAATACTAGTATTGAAAGTTTTTGTTGATTTTAAAGATTTAGATATTATCTTAATTTTGATTAAAATGAATAAAATTTTAATATATTTCAATTATTTTATATAGAACTTATTAGTAGAAGAAGTAATATCATTTAGATTAACTTTTAGAATCTTTTGTTTTGTGTTTAAATATTTTAGATTATTTTTATAAAAATATTTTTAAAATTTTATATAAAAACTTAGCCAAAAAGTTTTTGTATAAGCTTTTGTAAATACAATTGTATAAATTTTTTATTAATAAGTTTTAATCACTAAGTTTTAATTAATAATTTTTTTGTGGAAAGTCATCAAATATTTTAATATTAAGCTTTTAGCCTTGCAATTAGTGTTAAAAAAAGCCAAATTAAGATTTTTTTTTAATTTTTAAAATTTTAATATTGAATATTTACATATTTTTAATCTTATAATTTACAACCTTTTTTATATTTTAGTCTATTGTATTAGTTGTATTTATTAGTTATTTATTAGTGTAACTTAAAATATTAATATTAAATAATTTTAGATTTTCTATTTTCTATTTATATTTTGAAATTGGAGTCTTGCCAGTTAAAAAGAAAGAAGATTTGAAACAAATCAAAATTTTATAATTACTTGTGTATATATATATATATATATATATAGTAACAAAATTGAAATTGTGGAGAGTGTGAGGATGATATAATGATCAGATGATGTAAATCTTTTTTGAAGATAAATAAATATTTTACTTTAAAAAAATTAAAGGTGTGCTGAGTGCATCTCACAGTAAGAACTGACGATGTTTTTAATTTTGTTTGAAGTGCAATCTGTATGTTTTTAGACAGTATAGTTGATAGATTCTTACCATTTACAAATTTTCACTTTGGATAGATTCTTATCAGCAGTATGGAGATGCGGTCGTCATTTCGTTAAGATTAGAGAAGTATCGCTGATCATTTTGTTCCAAGCACAATTTATTTATTTATTCATATTTTATATCATTTTTAAATTGAAGAATAAAATAAAATACGTAAAGGCACAAACATAAAAAACAAAATAAAAACTGTTTAAGCAGACTTTTTCATGTCTTTGGAAACCTACAAGTGAAACATCGTTCATTTTGGACAGAATGTGTGGAGGTTATTCGTCAGCGATTGTATGTACCCGTGTATCACCCTTTAGTAACTTGAGCACGTCCTTCTGGAGCTTTATATTATACTCAAAGAGTGGTGACTACGATGGATCTCAAACTTTTGTTGATTCAATTGATATCTGAATGCATTACTCTCTCAGTCTTGACTGTGCCTTGGAATCCGTTCCTTGAGTAAAGAGGTTTCTTAGTAGCACGTCGTATGCTTACAGGGGTTTAATATTTTACAGAATGTTCAGACATAGTTGGGAACAATCTGAATTTGATACCCGCGACAGATGCGTTTGTGGTTCTCTACGAAAAAGAAAGGTGTCTGAGAGTCATGCATCTAGTTATTTGAATATACAGAGGGGTTGTGAATCTCTGTTCATAAGAACCGTTGTCCTTCAGCCGAAAATCCCAATGCTGAATGGTGTTCTTGTGCTGTTTCTTAGGATTTGGATTAGTTTGTCCAATTTCACTACTTCATGTCATCCCATCTTAAAAGAAGCTAGTTGAGATTGCCCTCTATTTTGCATGGCCTTTAGTCAAAGGTTGTGTTTGGAGATTTTTGGTTTTCACATCAGGTTAATAGGGTTGGCCCATTCATTTTTCAGTATTGTCTCATTTCTAAGAGTTGGGAAGACATCATTCCTTGTTTGCAAAAGATTAGCTTTTTGTGGCTTTAGCACAAACTCTTTTCTTCTTTCATTATTCTTAGTTTGTTATTTTTTTATAGATTAAGGATGCATGAGTATTATGGCTTTATTATTTACGTACAAGTGATGTCCTTCAATAATGCTCAAGAAAAGTTCTATTCAATATTTTGATAGAAAATTCAATCTATGGAGTTTGTATCTGTTGAGGTAGAAGCAACACCTTAGGTGGTTCTCATATCTTGCAAACCATATCAACCAATATTCTCTTGGATTATTTACAAAGATTTTTGGATTGCAAGGATTGAAATTTGGAATAGATGAAAGTCACATAAGCCCTAATATCCTTGGATTACCAATATCCATACAAGCAAAGATTCAAGTCTGAAGATGCTTATTCATCTTTTTGAAATTTTATTAACAAGTTAAGATTTGGAATGTTTTTTAAACCTCATTTTTATACAATATAGTTTTTCCTTCTAAGAACTTGGTATTTTGTAACAAAAGTGGAAAAAGTAATAAAAAACATACCTTAGTATCTAAACCAGTTGGATACAAATAAAGGTTACAATCTTTTTGTACATTTAAAAAAATTAAATATTAATAAAAAATAAAAAAAGATGACTAAACTTATTACTTTTATTGTTGAAATTAAAGTTGAATAAATTGAAATGAAGAAGTTTTTTACCAACTAAGAAGATAGTCTTCTATTAAAGATGGACAATCTCAACAATAACAAAAAAGATGAAAATGGCCTTTTGAAATTAAATATATTAATATTTGGTGGTTAATGCACAAATATGTCTCAAGCCAATTTTCCAAGTAGCACTTTGATTATATTTAGTATAATAGCAAGTATTCAAGCTTAAGAATGCATTATTATCTAAAGTAAAAAAAATGAGCTTTCAAAGATTCTATTGGCATCCAATTCTTCATTTATATTTAGATTCACAATTAAAAGAGAGGTCAAGGCCCCAATTTCAAAGACAAACTTTTAATATAGATCTTTAAGGGCAAGTCAAAAATTAAAGTTTAAAAGAAAGAAAACTGCATGGAATTTTTTTTGTGTAAGATTGAAGGTGGCAATTCCTAGTCTAAGTAAAAATAGTATATTGATGGATATTTTGTCAGATAATATTTATGACACATCCAATAGCTCTCAACCTAATTATCCTAATATGAATTAAGAATATGGTTCCAAAATATGATGATAGAGGCAATGATTTAAAAATTGATTATATCATAGAAGTAAATTTAGTGAATTATTTAGAAGCCTCTATAATTAAATTTAAATTAATATTTTTTAATTTATTTTCTAATGTTAGATTAAATTAGCCAAAAGAAACTTCAAGCTCTGTTCTATTTTTTTAATATGGAGCAATAAGATTTCTAATTGAATGGAAAGAAGAATACCAAAGAAGCTTCAAGTTTTATACGTCATAGTACTAAGTAGATGAATCCCTTTATTATTAATATTTAATTCCAAATTAAGCTTAAATGTGGTAGTAAAACTAGTAGACAATGTGAACTTATGAATCAATTGAATGATAGAAATGATGTAAGAAATCTATGTACCAAGAGAAATGAAGATTGTACCAAAATTAATAATGGTCTAGATAATTCAATGTGCATTGATGAAGGCATACCTAGCACTATACAAAAAAAAAAAGAGAATCCCATTACATTTACTACCTGCCCTACAAAAATATCTACATCTAATTTATAGTACCAATATTTATAAAAGATCTAGATTAGTGTCCAAAGACTTACATAGACTAATAAAGCTTTTATATCAGCTTTGCAACTAGATAGAAGTACCTCTAAGCCATTTAGTTAGGCATCTAGTCTAATGCTATCTTTATTACTTGTTAAAGACAATCAGAGAGGAAAAAGAAGTGAATTCTTTAAGAAGTAAGGATATTGTTGTGTCTACTAATCTAGTTTGTAAAAGGTGGAGATTTAAGAAAAACCAAGCCTATATTAAAAGAGATTTTATTAATACAAAAGGATTTTACTCTCTTGATGTTAGAAGTGTCTCACTATAAATTTTTTTTTTTGCAAATTTGCATAACAAAATCAATGCTATGTTATTATGATAAGGCTATAATAAAAATGGTTGTAAGGCACATTAGAGCTGCCTTATCAAATTATATTCATGGAATGGTAGTAAATCTCACTTTTACATATATACATTTATGATCAATTAATTGCCATTTTATTGCTTAAACTTATTGAAGAAGCTTATATAGTTCTTTTTGAGCCAACAAAATGGTCACAATATAATTTTAAAATTTTTTTTAGAAAGCTCAAATCAAGATTAAGTGATCTTGTAAAGAATATTTATAGTAATATTATAAATATTTAAATAAATAATAAAGTTTATTTTAATATAAAATTGAAAGGCTCTAGTCTTAAAGGCAACTTTAGAAGTCAATCACAAATAATTTGATAATACAATCAATGGTAGGATTTCAACTACTAATATCAAAGGTAGCATCTTGGACCAAATGTAATACAACTAGATATATATGCTTGAACATGTCAGCATATATGATTAATATAAAGTACATTATATTAGAATACTTTTTGATAAAAAAAAGATTATGATTAGAATAATAAATAGTTATATTTATATTTTATTTGCTATCATATAAAAGAACATAAATTATGTAGTCTTTTGTAATCTAAGTATCAATTGTGGTCTTGTCAAATTGATACTTTTAATTTTTTTCAAACTCTTATTGATACAAGTAAAGCCTTGTATTACCTTTTGAATATTATATAGAGTATTGTCACTCTTCACCTAGCCATTTAAATTATTAAATTACTAAGCTTTTAGTCCAAACTATGGATTTTGTTCTTTAACTTGTGACAATCATTATATTCACTAGTAGTATTTGATTCTATAATATGCCTAAGACTTGAATCTTATCAAAGATCTTGAAGTTTTTCTTTCTTGTAGTATACTTATGCTCAATGTGATTTCTTCTCTATTGATATGCCAAATAAACATCAATGTTATATACATCCAAGCTAATTTAAGGTTCTATTTTTTTTTCTCTATATAGGCTAGGAATAGTATCAAATTACATGTATGTAAGCTTGAATTAAATCCAAAGCTTAACTAGGCTTATTTTATTTCAACATCCTTCAAATATTGGATTAATAACAAACTACAGTTTGTAAATTAGACATTGTTGTATTGTGATTTGGCTACCATATGAAAATATTGTATATATATATTTAATATATAATTTATTATGTAGCTAAGTGAAAGCCAATTCAATGGATTTTTTTTGGTTATAAAATATAGTTAGATTATTATCTTAGAAAGAATTTATTTAAAATGGCTATTATTGAGGTTTAAACAATTTTTTTTAATTTTTTTTTATTGATAATAATTTTTTAAGTTCATTTTATATTGATAATAAATTTTATATATTTTGAGTTACCTTTGTTAAATTTTAGTGATCCTTGAAATCTTGATTTATTTCTTTTATTTGGTATTTAGAATACATATTTTATAAATCCTATTTGAAAAATGATTAGAAAAGGATTTTTAGTATAAAAAGGAATAATTAGGCCATCCATGTGGATGAATGGAGATGAATGATAGAAGTTTCTATTCTTATTGGCCAAAAGTCATGCCCAATAGGCTTCAAGGAGGTTGCTTGAGACTTTATTTAAGATTAAGATTTTTTTTTGAAGGAATTCAAACATTAAAGGTTAGGATTAGCAAGTTTAGATTTTTGGTTATGGTTTTGGTACAAAAATTAAGTGATTTGGAATTTTTATGAAGGAGATATAGATATTCAAATTTAAAACATTGAATTTGTACCTATTGTTTTTTTTGGAATATAACTTGAGTGTACAAAAGGTAATAAAGGATTAAAAATTGAGATTGGAAAGAACACTTTCTTTGCTATATTTGTTATGTATGGCTTGATGAATTCCAAGCTGAGATGAAAGAGATATTAGAAGTTGAAGTTAGTGCTTACAATCTAAAAGCAAAAAGTAATCCATTTAATTAGCAATTATACTTTGAGCTATATTTTAAGCAATTTGATAAAATTTTGGCTTATAAATTCTAAAAATATATATTTTTATATTATAAAATTATACATAAATTTTTTGAAGTATTAAAATCTTAGATTTTTGAGATATGAAGAAAATAGTGCTTAGGTATCTATAAACTAGGATTTTGAGCACTTGCTAGGATTTTTGAGATATCAAATGATCACAATTGAATCTAAAATTGAATTTTCTTGTGGTTAGGCTTAAAGGTATAATCTAAACTTTAGAAAAATTTGATAAAAATTGAATAGCTGGATTAAGAGTTATTGGATTTTAAAATTTGGAAAGAAATCAATCTTTTGCAAGTGAATGAGATATTTAAGGATTTTGTTATAATTTGAGTATTTTGTAAAAACTAAAAGGATATTTTAAGAGCCAAAAATTTATAAAAGTGAAAAAATAGATATATGAAACTATAATAAAATTTTCATATAAAGATGAGGTTTTAAAAAGAGATTATGGATTTCTTCAAAAGTTATTGAGAATCTAATTTACCAACAATTAATTAGTTGTGATTTTATAAAAAAAAAAATTGTTAAATTTTTTTAATATGTCCTAAAAAAACTCTATATGCAAAATTATTTAAATATAAGAGATTTTTATTTTTATATATATATATATATATATATATATATATAATATTATTTTATTATTTATCTTTTTTATTAGAGACAAATAATTTATTGGAGTCTTGCCAATAAGTTACAAATAAATTCTTTACAGTCAAATACCTAATATATTTCTAGATTAAAAATCATGCAACACAATATCATTGAAATATTAAATGATTCTATTGTGGAAAGAAAGTTATGCATATTAAATAGTGACTCATATTTTGAGGTCTTGAAGCTCTACTAGTCCTCTATATTTATATAATAGATAAACTACAATCCTCTCTCTCTCTTTTATTAATTTGTTGGTCTTTTATAGATTCATTATGTGAGTTAAAATTCCTCCCTATCTACTTTAAGAGAAAAAATAACTATACAAAAAGTTTGGAAGGCAATAGAGACTAATTATATGATTATTTTAATAGTTGATTAATTAATCAAGTAGTTGTAATTTCAACTCTTTAAATAATGCCTTCCAAAAAATGGTTATTATTTGATTTAATTTAGAACAAGTGATAAAAATAAAAAAATAAGAAAAAAAAACTATTAAATAGAAATAAAAAAATAGAAGTAATTGGATGAAAATAATTGTATAAAACAAAGCAGTTAGATGAAAACAACACAATTGAATGAAAATAACATTGCTAAATGGAAATAGTACTGCTGAATAGAAACAACACATCTAAATAGAAATAATATAACTGAATGGAAAAAGCACAATCACATGACAACAATGCAATTAGATCAAAAAATAACATTGGATAGAGTAGCAACAAGAAACTTCTAGGGCAAATCAGCAACAACAACAAAAAATCTCCTCACTTCAAATCTTCATAACTTTTCTATTTCAACTCCAAATTTGATGATTCTTTCACCTGACCTTACTAATTTTTTCTCTACTATATAATGAATATGTCTAAAGAAGAAACAAATCCCATTAATAGTGAGCTCCAAGAGGACCAGCAGGGATATAAAACAACAAACTAATAACACAAGTTTATAACAAATAAAACAATATAATTCTTTGGTGCCTCAATGTGTTGCCCTTACCAAGGGCTCAAATCAAAGATAGAAGATAGACAAATAGATGAAGAACAAGGCTTTGAGAGGGTCTTATATATCAAGCCCTCAAGCCATTTATTGGTAATTATTATTATTGGTAACTTGCAAGTAACAACTAATTTGGAAGCCTTTCTATTAGCTATTTTATGCAAGTGGTATAACTTGTATGCCATTTTATCTTATTTTAAGTATTTTAAACTACCAACTATTATTTTTAATACCACTTATTATTAAGAGGTCAACCTACATCCTCAATGATCTCTAATTAATGCTATTTGTAAAAAAGACCAATGGTTGGTATCCATTTGCTATAAGATGATGATAAATCACCATAGATATCAATTAATAGATAAATTTTTAATTCCTAATAATTTAATTAGTTAAAACTTATATAAAATAATTTATTAATTTATTAATAGAAATAATAATTTTTAAGAAGGATTTATTAAGGACCAATTTGATTTGTTATTATAGAAATAATGATTAAAGAATAGAATAGTTTTCCATCTTCTTTTTTTATCATCACTTATAGCTTTAAGAACAAAGTAACTCTTTATCTTCTTCCTTCACCATCTCTTGTGACTTCAAGAGTAGGATAATTCTTCATCTTCTTCCTTTACTATCTTTTATGGTTTCAAGAGTAGAATAACTTTCCATCACTCTTTCACCATACTCCAACTGTAACTAATTCCACATTTTTATGAAGAAAATGAGAATATAGAGCAAAAAACTTAAACTAGAATAAGGTTTTAAGAAGAAATCAATAAGAACTTGAATTAACCAGATGAGTATACAAATAACACCAAAAAAAGTGACCTAGAATTCTAAAAGATGAATTGTCAAGACTGAAGAATTCTTTAGCCTCAACTCCTATATATATCTGTATCTAAAATGCTTCTTGAGCAGCCTCCATCAAACTAAGAAGCTTCTCAAGTAGCTTCTATTAATTAGGAAGCTTTTCAAACTCCTTCTATTACCTACAAAGCTTCTCGAGCTACTTTCACCAATTAGGAAGCTTTTCAATCAACTTTCACTAACTCAAGAATCTTTAAAATATTTTAGAAGGTTCTGTAAATCTTTGAAGTATATATCATTAATATCACCTCTTTTTCTAGCAATGAATTCTAAAATGAGCTCATATCTTTGAAAATCTTTTTACATATATAAAAAATTAAAAATATAATATACTAATGAAGCTATGTATTTTATTCTCTATTCTTATGCAAATAGGTTCTACTAGTCCTCAAACAAATCACCTATGGCCTTGAGCTAGTACTTCCATTGTTGAAACATCCTATTCAAGGATCTGATCTTCATTGCAACCTTCAAAATATCCTCCAAAAAAGATCTTAAGCTTAGAAGGATTCATCTTTTTAAGCTCAAGTAATATCACTAAAGCTTGAGTATTAGAATCGAGACTTGCATGATTGGATGTTGCTCCTAATGGCTCCAACCATGGTCATACTTGGCATTGAAATGTAGTATCTTTATTTTATTTAATTAAAGGTTGTGAAAACTATATTGGTTTGTTTGAAGCTTACATAGCAAGTGAATCTTCTAAATCTTGTTTTACTAAATCTCTCAATATTTAAAAGTTGAACATGGTGATTAACTTATTTTTACTATTCTATTCTTTCTTAGAATAAATAATTATATATTGATAAAGATTTTAATTTTATTCTCTCCCTCTTATGAATATTCTTTAGATCTAATCTTCATCAAGAAATTACTATCAAATACATTTGGATTTATAGGCATAGAGTCAATAAAATTCTTATATCTTTTGAGGTGCATTAACAAGAATTTTAGCTGGTTCTCATATGTACTCATTGACATCATAGTCATACTAATGAACAAGATATTCTATTTTCTTCCACCTTTACTATGAATGTAGCACTTTTTTGACCTCATATTCTTTATAATTTTTTATTTTGATACTAGATGGCGATTATTGTACTCTTTTCAGAATATCCAACTTTCTATAATGCTCTAAAAAAAAGACATAGAAAACTAGATGTACCTATATAGAAGATGGTAGTTCCAAGCAATATGCCACTAGATTAATTTGCTTCTAGATGGAAAATGGTCCTAGCCTTTGATGGCCTTCGCATGGCTGCTTGGTTTTGATGTTTTGTCAATAAAACCATATTTTATCTCTAATATAAAAAACAAGTGGTTGATTCCTGAATTTTTTTTGCAGATATCTTGTAAGTATCTTGAGCTACTGGATTGTTATTCTTTGGCTTATTCCATAAATCAAACTTTGATTGATATCCATAATTAAAATAAAATTATATTTGTTGAATTGAAGTATGAATAATATTATTATATATAAATTTTATTAATAATAGATACAAGATCTAATTATCTTATTGATAGTTGATGCTGCATTATAAATATTATTCTAAAACTTAATTAACTTATTTTGTTTGGTCATTCGTTTGAGAATGAAAAGTCAAAGAAAATTTAGTGTCCATCTTTAATATTTCAAAAAGACATCTTCAAATCTTTGATATAAACTGGAATCTTCAATTAAATACAATATCATCCAATAGGCCATGATATCAATATATATTATTAAAAAAGAGCCTTATTGTTTCTTCACTAGATGCCGTTTTCTTGCAAAGAAGGAAATGAGCTATCTTTGTGAATCAATCAACCACCACAAGGATGTTGTCTATTAAATTGGATGGCAGTAGATCCATGATGAAATCTATTGAGATAAAAGACTATGACCATATTAAATTAGGTAAGGGTTGTAAGAGTCCATAAGAGCAATGTTGAAGATTGTTAGATCTTGAACAGATGTTACAAAAAAGTACAAAATTCTTTACAACCTTCTATATTTGAAGCCACCAAAAATTTCAAGAAATAAATTTGAAGGTCTTATTAAATCCAAAATGACCCGTAGTTAAAAAGTCATGGCAAGTATTAAGGATACAAGAATACAGAATAAGAGACTTGAACTAGGACAATGTTTTGAGAAGAAACCAGCAAGAACTTAATTTAAACAGATGAGTACACAAGCAATAACATGAAAGATGAATTAGAACTTTAAAAGATGCATTATCAAGACTGAAGAACTCTTCAGCCTTGATCCCTATAAATATTCCTATCTAGGATGCTTTTTGAGTAGCTTCCATCAAACTAAGAAGCTTCTTGAGTAACTTCTACCAACTGAGAAGCTTTTTGAGCTCCTTCTACTAACTAGGAAACTTCTCAATTGACTTTCACCAACTAAAAAGCTTCTCAACTAACTTTCACTAATTCAAGAAGCTTCTAGAATATTCTAAAAGATTTTATAAATCTCCGGAGTGTATGTCCCTAACGTCACCCTTTTTTCTAGTAACGAGTCTTAAAAAGAGCTTAAACTTACTACATATATAAAAAATCAAGAATACAATGTATTAACAAAGCTATGTATTCAATTCTTCGTTCTTAAGCAATAAATTCTATTGGTCCTTGAAAAAATTGTCTATGGCCTTGAACTACTAAGCTCAAGTAATATCACTAAAGCTTGAGCATTAGAATCGAGATTTACATAGTTGAATCTTATTCTTAATGGCTCCAATCAAGGTTGTACTTTGCACCAAAATGTATTGCTCTTACTTTGCTCAATTAAAGGTTGTGAAAATTATATTGGTTTATTTGAAGCTTGTGTGGCAAATGAATCTTTTGAGTCTTGTTCTCTCAATGCTTGAAGGTTTGACATGGTGACTAAGTTGCTTCTATTACTTTATTTTATCTTGGAATAAATGACTACATATTAATTAAGGCTTTAATTTAATTCTTTCTATCTTTATGAGTATTCTTTGAATCCAATCTTCACTAAGAAATTATCATCAAATACGTTTGGATTTGTGGGGATAGAGTCAATGAAATTCCTGTACCTTTTAAAGCACATTGGCAATATTTGTGGCCGGTTTTCATATGCACTCATTAATATTATAGCTCTACTAGTAAACAAGATATTCCAATTTATCCTACTTTTATTGTAAATTAAGTACCTTTTTAATCTTGTATTCTTCATGGTCTTCAATTTTGATAATAGGACTTGATTATTTTATCGTTTCTAGAATATGTGACTCTCTATAAGGTTTTAAAAGAAAGACATGAAAAAATGGATGTACCTTCATAGAAGATGGTATTTCTAAGTAATATGCTACTAGATTGATTTGCTTTTAGATAGAAAATGGTTCCAACTTTCAATAGTCCAACTTATTGCATGGCTGCTCAGTCTTGATATTCCATCAAAGAAGCCATACCTTATCTCTAATATAAAAAGCAGGCGATTGATTCCCAAATTTATTTGTAGATGCCTTATAAGCATCTTGAGCTGCTTATAATTAAAGCTTCAAGATTGTTTGGTGTTGCGATAGGTGTTTTGCAAATCCTTCCACTGCTCAATTGTTGTTCTTTGACGTACTCCATAGATCAAGCTTTGAATGATATCCGTAGTTGGAATAAAATGGTATTTGTTGAGTTGAAGTATAAAAATTGTATATTGTTCATCAAACACTGCTTCCCCTACTCTTGATATAAGATATGATCTCCTTGATAAAGCATAAAATAATCCTTGTTCCTTCCTAAGGCAATAAATGATAACAAAATTAAATTGAGATAGTGACATGTTCTATTAAGCTTGGTGGCGATTAAAAATTTGAGCTGACATAAAATATTCTAAGTTATGATTTGTATATAAAGTCACAAGATGCATGATTCTTTCAAAAAAAAAATGATATCATTTTTGAAAAGAATCCACAATAGCAAGAAGTTTCTTATCATAGATTTTATAATAAATTTTGGCAGCAAAAAACTTTTGAGAATAAACTGCAAGAGGATGGAATTTGTTGTCTATACCTATCTATAAAAGTATAGTCCCTAATACAAAATCTGAAGCATCAGTTTCTATGTAGAATATCTTTATAAAGTTTGGATGCATCAATATTGGTATTGTAATAAATACTATTTTGAGGTTTTAGAATGCCTTCTTTGCTTGAGGCTCCTATTCTAACTTGTCTTTACATGTCAATTGAGTAAGATGGGTGGCAACTTGAGAGTAATTTTAGATAAAGATCTGATATAAGTTAGCAAATCTAAGAAAACATTGTATGTCTCTTGTAATTTTTAAAATAGTCTATTACATAATTGCCTCTACCTTCTTAGGATCCACTATTAAACTCTTAATAGATACAATGTATCTCAAAAATTCCATCTGAAATTGATAAAATATATATTTCTCTAGTTTGACATATAAACTTGTATCTCGTAACTTTTGTAATACCAACTTGACATGCCCCTTGTATTCCTCTAGATTTTTTGAATAGATCAAAATGTAACCAAGATAAACCACCACAAACTTATTCAAGTACTCTCAAAAGATGTCAGTTATTAAATACTGAAAGATAGCACGTGTATTTGTTAGTCCAAAAGGCATGACATTATATTCAAAATGTCCATACCTTGTCCAAAATATAGTTTTATATTCATCTCCCTGCTGGATATCTATCAAGTTATATGCTCTAGAGATATCTATCTTTGTATAGATATTGGCTTAGCCGAGTTGTTCCAAAAGTTTTGAAATTAATGATAGCAAGTAATGATTTTTTATTATTATTTTATTCAATTTTCAATAATCAACGCATATATACAAAGAATCATCTTTCTTCTTTAAAAAAATATAGGTGCATCTATTGGAGACTTTGAATGTCTGATAAAGTTCTTTGCAAGATTTTCATCAATAGAATCTTTCAATACCAAAAACTCATTTTGAAATTAATTATAGATTGGACCAAAAGGTGGTTGTATTTCTTCTAAAAGATCCATAGCACAATTGTATGGTCAATGTTCTAGTAATATATTAGCATTCTTCTTCTGAAAAATATCTTGAAATTCATTATATTGCTTTAGAATACTTATCGATGAAGTCATATCTTTTTTGATTAGAGTCGCATAAATAACAAATGGTGTACCTTCTTCAGCCGATCTTATAAAAGCCTTTGCTTCAACAAATAAAGACTTACTAATTTGTGGCTTCTTACAAAAATCTTTTTTGCATGGGTCTCTATTGGAAATGTTATTCTTCATGACTTCCTATCACAAATATAAGATTTATTCTAATAATTATTTAATTAATAAAAATAGATAAAATAAATTAATTTGATAATATCTTATAAAGAAGCTTCCTAGAAGCTTCATAGATGTAGAATCATCTTTATACATGTCTATAGGTGATTGGTAGGTTAGAAACTTGGCCAATAAATTAGCCACATGTCGTACATATTGATAGCTTATGGAATAAGCTAGCCATGTGTCATACATATTAGTAGCTTGTAGAACAAGCCAAGTACGTGGCGCACATGTGGAAAACTTGTCTTGTAAGTTTAATAAGTGTCTTGCAAATTAGACACATGTACGAGGTCATATAGAATGCCATCATGTAGTTCTTAGATAGATAGTATAAATAGAGATAAGAATGAAGCCTTCTTCACTCTTATCAATTCTTTTCTTACTTCCAAGCTAATTCAAGAGTCTCATATATTTTCTAGTCTTTGACAATAGCCATTCCAATTTCTTTTGAATATATATATTTCTTTATTTCTATCTTGTTATTTTTTTTTAGCATAGTTTTTATTAACTTATGCATTTGTTTTAATTCGTGTCCTTGATAGATTGACAAGAATCAAGTTACATTATTAGATCTTTGTCTTTTCTTAATTAAGAGTGGATTATCCCTTTCTCTTGATAAAACATAAGTATATTAGAAGTTGTGGATTATCCACTTCAAAATTGATATTATTCCTAGAATTTTTTCTTTGTTTTTGAATGTTTTATTTTGTAATAAGAGTAGACATTTTTTTCCTTTTCTATTGTGGTATCATGGTAGAGCTTATTAAAATGAAGAATGCAATGGCACAAATACAAGAACAAATGAGAGAATTAATGCTCGCCATGCATCAACTCATTACACCACCATAATGAGTAACAAGATTAGTAAGAAATGAAGATATAGAGATGATTCAAGGTTCTTCAAGCCATACCACTTCACCTACAATTGAATACCATTCAAGTATCAAAGAACCAAAAATTAGTTTGCCGAAGAAGTTTGATGGCACCAGATCTAAGTTTTGAGGATTCATCAATCAAGTATAACTGATTATTGAACTTTAATTCCAAAGTTATCCAATCCAAGGATCATAAGTCAAGTTTATTAGAATACTATTGTTTGATTTTGCTCTATCATAGTTTACATCCTTTCTTAAATGATGTGATCCAATATTGGATAATTTGGAGGCATTTTTGGCGGAGTTTCAATCTATATATGAAGAACATGATGCAATTTGTGTCGCAACCAACAAGATCCGTATCTTGCGACAAGTCAATTAATCAATGACATCATATGCTTTACAATTTTGACAATTAGTAATTGACACCAAGTGGAATGATGGTGCATTTATTAGCTAATTTTTTTATGGATTACAATATGAGATAAAGAAATTGATGCTCAACTTATTTGATCCTCAGACATTAAGTCAAGCAATTGATTTTGTTGTGAAGTGTGACAATCGACTTTTTGAACTTCAATCTAAGAATCACATAAGAGAGCTTGAATGTTACTATAATATAATGGCAATATCAACATCTTTTCAATACGTACATTTAAAAGTAGAAGACATATAAATTGACATGGTATATTTTAAATCTCTTATTGAACAAAAAAAGACTTGTTATTGTCAAGAAGGATTGTGTTTATATTATGGAGAGTCCAAGCACATTGCTCAGCATTGTTCAAAGAAATGACGCAACCACAAAATGAGGAGTACAGCTATCAAAGTAGACAATATGTCAAAAAACGAGTTTGTCCAGCTACAATAGCAACCGTTGTCGTGTTGTAGTTTGGCTACTATGTAAAAAAATTGTACATGTATATTTGATGTACAATTTACTACTTAACTAAATGAAAGTCATATTAGTGGATTTTATTGGTTATAGGATGTGATTAGGTTGCTAGTTTAGAAAGGATCTATTAAAAGGATTATTATTAAGGTTTATACAACCTTATTTTCTTTTAGTAGTGACTTTTGAAGTTAATTTTATATGGATAGTAACTTGTGTATATCTTAAGTCAGCTTTGTTAGACATTGGTGATCCTTAAGATCTTATTTACTTCTTTTATTTGGTGCTTAAAGCACCAAGTATGTAAATCTTACAAGAAGAAGGGTTAGAAAAGGGTTTTTAGTGTAAAAAGGGTAGTTTGGCCATCCATGTGGATGAATAGAGGTGGATGATAGAAACCTCTATTCTAATTGGCCAAAAATCATGCCCAATGGGCTTCAAGGAGGCTGCCCGAGGGTTTATTAGGAGTTAGGGTTTGTTTTTTGGAAGGAGTCGAACATCAGAGGCTCGGGTCATCAGGTTTAGGTTTTTGGGTATGGTTTAGGTGCAAATCTTGCATGATTTGGACTTTTAATGAAGGAGTTATATGCACTCAAAGTTAGGGTGTCGATTTTGGACATACTGTCACTCTTTTGGATATATCTCGCGCATACAGAGAGCAATCAAAGATCGGAGACTGAGGTTGGAAAGCGCACTTTCTCTGCTACACTTTTCACGTATATCTTGATAAAATACAAGCTAGGATCAAGGAGATATTGCGAGTTGAAGTCAGTGCTTGTAAGCTAAAGGCAGTAAGTGACTCTGCTTAACTAGCGGTTACATTTTGAGCTATATCTTAGTCAATTTGATAGATTTTTGGCTCAAAATTTTCAGGAGTATATATGTTTATGTCACAAGACTATGTACAAAATTTTTGTGGCATTAGGGTTTTGGGTTTGTGAGATATAGAGAAAATAGTGCTCGGGTGTCTCTGAGCTAGGGTTTTAAGCACCTGCTAGGGGTTTTGAGATATCGAACGATCGGAAGTATATTTGCGGTTGAATTTTTTTCTGGTAAAGCTTAAAGGTGAATTCTACCTTTCCTGAAAGTTTGAAGAAGACTGAACGGCTGGATCAGAAGATATGATTTTCTAAAGTTTGGAAAGAAAAACATCCTTTGCGGGAAAATATATTTTTAAGGGTTTTGTTGCAAATTTGGACTTTTGTGCATACTAAAGGTGTTTTTGGGAGCCAAGACTTTATGGAGGTGTAAAAGGTGGATGTATAGAGCCATGATATGATTTTGGTATATAGATGAGTTTTTAAAAGGTTTTTAAGGATTTTCTACATATCATAGAGAAAACTTATGTACAAACCTACTTAAAAATAAGAGGTTTTAATCATACAAAACCTTTTTCTTATATTATCGTGTGTATTTGTCCTTCTTATTAAGGACATATAACTCATAAGAGTTTAGCCAATAAATATTAAGTAAAATTCTCTACAGCTAGGTACCCGGTGTATTCCTAGATAGAAGTTCACGCCACGCGACACCGTACAGTTGGAATCATGTATAACTCATAGTAAAGGTCCTATCCTCTACTCAGAACCCTCTCCTTGTTTTATAATAGATCTCTGTTTGGGACCTAAAAATCACAAAGCCTCTGTTTTATTAGATTCAAAAGCCTCAACATGTTTTTTAGATAAAAAATTTGTTAAAAATCATAGAATACCTTCAGTACAAAAAATTAAACCCATACATATAGAAGTTATAGATGGTCGCTTGTTATCCTTTGGAAATATTACTCATAAAATCTTTCCTATAAATGTAACAATAGATAGTTATTATAGTTGTGTAATCTTTAATATAATTAAATCCCCCTCTAATCCAATTATTTTAGATTTATCATGGCTAGAAAAGTATAATCCTCAAATAGATTGGATTTCTCGTAGACTTGATTTTTTTCAAAGCATTAATAAGAGTCCCATTAGTCAATTAACAAGCTATAAGTCTAGTATAAGAAAACATATATTTGTAGGTGTAAAAGCTTTTATAAATGCAACAAAAGAAGGATCATCTTTTGCTATTTATGCTACTCCTATTTTTGATGGTGGAAAGACTTCAAGTGGCCTTCCAAGCCAATATCAAGATTATCAAGATGTTTTGGAGAAAAAAAATATAGATATTCTTCCAGAGCATTGTCCATATGATTGTTCAATTGATCTCAAAGAGGGGACTCAATCTCTATTTGGACCAATCTACAATTTATCACACAATGAATTAGTTGAGCTCAAGAAATACAATGATGAGAACTTGGCCAAGAATTTTATACACCATTTAAAATTCCTAGTAGGAGCTCCTATCTTGTTTGTAAAAAAAAAAGATAGGTTACTATGGATGTGTATAGATTATCGAGGGCTCAATAAGATTACCATCAAAAATAGATATCCTCTATCTTTGATATTTGGATTTCTTGATCAATTGAATTAAGCTAAGATCTATATGAAAATAGATCTACGGGGAGCATATAATCTAGTGCGCATCAAAGAAGTTGATGAATGAAAGATTGCATTTCGAATAAGGTATGGATATTTTGAATATAAAGTCATGCCTTTTGAACTTACAAATGCACCAGCTACTTTTCAACATCTCATGAATGACGTTTTTTGTGAGTTTCTTGATGATTTCATTCTTTGCTATTTAGACAATATTTTGATCTACTCTAAGTACAAAGAAAAATATAAACTTCATGTTTGTCGAGTATTACAAAAATTTAGAGATACAAGATTATATACCAAGATGGAAAAATATGTATTTCACACTACTAAAGTTGATTTCTTAGGATACATCATTTCAAATGATGATTTGAAAATGAATCCTAAAAAAGTCTAAACAGTCATAGATTAGAAGATTCCAAAAACGGTATTAGATGTATAATATTTTTTAGAATTTTCCAATTACTATTGAATCTTTATCAAGAACTTTTCTCAAGTTACAACTCCACTTACACGCTTAATTTGTAAGGACAAACTCGAGTGGAGCAAAGAAGTAGAAGTATCATTAGAGGCTTTGAAGATAATTTTTAATTCTGCACTAATCTTGTATGGCGTCGGTTTTTCTAAGGCATTTTTCATGGAAATAGTTGTATTAGACTTTGCTTTGGAGGCGGTATTGTCACAAATGGGAATAAATGATAAATTCTACCTAGTAGCTTTTCATTCCAAGAAATTTTTAACAGCAAAAATCAACTACAAAATCCATGATAAAAAGAACTTCTTACAAATGTCAATTCTTTTTAAGAATCGCATCATTATCTAAAAGGCGCTTCTAGTCTAGTCATCATTGTCGGATTGAGAGAATTCGCCTTGGAAAAACGCTGGGTTCCTTGCTGCTACAAGAACTAGCAGGGAATATGAGAGGAAGCCGTGCAAGTATGTTCTATACTTGCACAATATTTGTTCAAGCTTTCAAGTTATACTTATATTATACTTGTATAAGTCTTGTATAAATATAAAGTATAAATACTTGAATAATACTTATATAAATACTTGAATAATACTTATATAAATACTTATATAATACATGTATAAATACTTATATAAAATAATGTATTATCCTTGGTATAATACTTGTACAAATACTTGTACAAATAATTGTATAAATATTATGCATAATACTTATAAAATATTTGTAGAAATACTTGATATAAATATAAGTATATATACTTGTATAAAAGATATAAGCAAAGTGTGTATGTATTCAAGTATACCTCAAAATACAACCGCATATGAGGAATACAAGTTATACAATAAGCTGAAACTAAATAAATCACTAAAAATTCATCCAAAGGTCGAATCAAGCGTGCTTATAGCCTATGGAAAGCCAATAATCCATTGTAAAACATATCAAAATTTCACAAATAGATGACTTACCATTTAAAAGTTATGGCTAAAAGAAGTAGGCGCTAAAATTTCCAAGCAAATGCAAAGGCAGCAAAGCTCCTCTTCACTTCAGCCTTTGTTGTGATCACTTCCCTTCTCCAAATTGGACATGCAATAGCTTTTTAGAAAGCTCACTCCATCATCTAGCTTGCCCTAAAATTTCGCATGCATGCCTCTCAAACTCCAGATTTTGTAGCTAGTCGATTCTACTCTTCAAACCCTAGCAACAATTTTCCCTCTTTGACACTTCACGGTTCATAAAACTTTCATCAAAGCTCCAAATGTATTGATTTTTGTTTTTGTGGAAGGCTTACACAAGCTAATATAAGCACCTAAAATATCAAAAGGATTGAAGAGACTGTCTGAATTGGGTGGTTGAACAAAGTCTCTGCCCCTCTTCATCGGGTGGCAGCAAATCCTTTTTCACTCTCAAGCTCACAACTTTTGCTCTCCAACTCCAAATGCTACAAGAAATGTCTTGATAGAAAGCTAGCACAATTTTCCACACTCTCCATAAATTTCACTAAGAAAGAGTCGAAATAAAACTTGCAGTATTAGCTCAAATTTGCTGCCCCTCTTCTTCGGGTGGCAGCAAATCCTACTCTACTAAAACAAGCATAATTGTTTGCTCACAACTTCAAAACAAGTAAGTGAGTAGGTTCTAAAATCCTCACAATTTGAAGAACACACCTATTTATTTTTATTACAAATGCTTCTATCTGCTTGGAGCTATCTCTCTCCAAAGTTCACCATTCAAAACTGTCTCTTTTTCTCGGTCTAGCAAGAGGAGTATATCTCCCTTTGTTTCCATATCAGACTATGAGATGCCCACATGGGCAGCCAAATCCTATTGGATAGGCCCTATTCACCCCATGCTCTTTTTTCTTATCCCTCACAAGGTCCATTCTACCTCAAAAGTCAACAAGAAAGGTAAAACAACCTTTACTTTTCTTCTAATTATAAAAGAGTCTATTCTAGGATATAAATAAGGTAGGAACAAAACAAATAGCCATTTTAATTCACTAACTAAGTGGCTATAATAAATCCTCTCCTTATAATATCTTCTAAAATAACCTCTAACACTCACACATATATTAACAATAGATACAAGATTTTTAATATTTTTATACAGTACACGTAAATGCAGTATAACCATGTATATATGGATTACAAGATCCTTGAGTATTTTATGTCAGCATACATGCTGAATTGTCACCAGGCTTGTTAGAGCATGTCTTTGTCAAGATTCGAGTTTATTATCACCTGTTGGCCAACAAAACAACAAGGTCTATCTGATATCCTTTCTAGACGTTGTCATGTTGTAAATTAAAACATAGTGTGAAAGATATAAAGGAATGTGTTAAAATAAAAAGATTAAGATTAGAAGAAGAGAGGATGAAAAAGAGAAAGGGTTGTGGTTATAACCACATTATCTTGAAGGTTATAATATTTATCACAAGCTCAGGGATGATAGATAGGCCAAACTACTAATTTCCTGCTGAAATTCCCACTAGCAGTACCAAGTCAAGAAGCCAAGGAATTCTACAGTGAAGTCAAGTGGATTCGAACCCACGTCAACTCCAAAGTAGCTAAGAACTTAACCACACAAGCTTCTTTGACTTGGCAGTGAAGGATGTAGTTCTTTCTCTTTTATTTCTAATCTAATCTTAATTGTTTTTTCTACTTATTAGATTTTTTTTCTATTTTATCTTAAATCTACTTTACCTTTATTCTCTTCTATTTTAGATCTAAACTTAAATGTTGTGGGCTGAAATTAGAAGAGAAGTGGATAGAAAAAAAAATGGTAGTAAGAAGGTAGAATAGAAATTTACCTCAAAAGGTGAGATTCCTTCAAATTAATCCAAAAGAAAGGATTGAAGAGGTGGAAAGATATGGCTGAGGTGTCTCTTTGACCAAGGGAAGAAGGAAGACCAGGCCGGGAGGACAAGAAGGGGGTCGTGAAGAAGAAGAGGAGGTTCTTTTTGGAGAGATAGGGTTTCCTTTTGATAGGCAGTAGACGTTTTTGGTGTGTAGAAGAAGCTTAGAGAGGATTTTAAGTGCAATTTTTTTGTGGGTTTGTAGTAGACAAGATAAAGAACATATAGAAACAATTTTCATGTCTTTTGGTTAAGTATCAAGGGAGATATGAGTCGTCAAAGTTGCAGGTGTTTAAGACTAGGGTAGTGAGGTTTACTAAATTTCGGGCCTCGGCTCTTGAGAACCATTTGGACTTTAGAGGCAAAATTTATTGGGGTTGTGTTTCTTATTGAGTTTACTACTTTGAATCAAAATCTTAAGACAATATGATCTTTGAGCAAAGAGTTATGAGTGAAATTGTAACCGGATGTAGGTGAAAAGAGAAATAGAGTGAAAGCAGAATTGGGGTTTGTATGGGCAGAGTGTGTGTGTGGGTTTTTTTTGGGTATGAATGGAGTTAGGGAGTGAATTTGAGTGTGAAATTTGATGGACGTGATCTAAGCAAGTTAAGAAAGAGATGAGGGTAAGTTTGATACTCATTTATCTTATAAAAAAATGTTATGCTCTTTCAAAGTGATAGGGGTCTATTTCTAAGTCAGTGAAGTTTGGGGGAGCATATCTTTGTGATCAAAGTAGCATTTTGAGTAAAATTTATTGGGGTTTGTAGATATATGAGTCTATTAAGTTGTGTAAAAAACTGATTGCTATTGGGGTTATGGTTTATGAATTATGAGGAAATTTGTAGTCAGATCTAGAGTTGGTAGAAGATAGAATTAAAGGAGAAGAATAGAGTCTATAACTCTATTTCCAAGAGGAGTTTTGGAGCAAAAATTGGAGGATGTTTACAACATAAAGCAAGCAACAAGCCTACTAAATTTCAATACTTGGGGTTTTGATAATGAGGAGCAATGAAGGTGTGAAGCAAAAGGGGTCCAGAATCAAAGGCAGCATGGAGGGGTTTCTTTGACAACATGGTTCTCTCTAACCACATAAGCTATAATCAAAGGGATTATGGGGTTTGCTTCCTTACTTCCTTAAGTACTTTGTGTTCAAATTTTGCTTCAATTGATATGATATCCTAGGATTTATGGGCAAATTTGAAGGCGGGTTTTTAAAGGCAGAATATGGCAAGATTAATAAAGTATGTTTTTATGTAAAATCTTCAGTTTTATGAACTTCATGAATCTCTTCTTGCACTTAAGAAACGAGAGGCACAAAAGACCCAGTGTTTCTTAGGGCTAAGACTCTCACCACGACATTTGGTGCTTCCACTGAGAGAGCTCTAAGGCTTCAAGATTTTTAAGGCAAGATGGGGGATAATAGGACCAGTAGTAGTCAAGCTCAAGGAGGTAGTCAAAACTTTGCAGAGGAGTTCTTTAGGGCCATGCAAATGTTTATGGGACAACAAGTTGCCAATGCAGCTAGACAAGGAGCTTCAAAAGCTTTGAAAGCTGTTATTTCTAAGAATGAAAGATTCAATGGAAAGAACATTTCAAAGTTTTTAAGAAATTATACTTATGAGATGGAAATCTATCAAATTTCAGAGGAGAAGATGATAGAGACATTTGACTTGGCAGTTGTACCAGAGATCAGAGATAAGGTGAAACATCTTCATCAAAATAATTTTGAGATTACTTGGGCTAAATTTGAAGAGAGGCTTCGAGATGAGTTTTTTGATGAAGATGAAGAAAGGATGTCCAAAAGGAATTTCTTTGATTGGGTGGAACAACAACCAGGTAACAATATGGGACCAAGTGAATTGTTAAGAGAATTTGAAAAGAAATTTGGACAACTCTCATTAACAGAGAAGAGGATTCTTGAAGTGAGAAAATCAGAGTTATTTCTACAAGCTGCAAATGAAGCTTTAGAAGATAGACTATTACTTCTTCTTCAAGATGGAGCAGCTGAAGGAGGTTTTAGTACCAATTGGAGACAATTGAAGGATGCAGTAAGTCTTATTGCAAAGCAACAGCGGGTAAAGGCTAGGGGATATGGAATAAAGATGGAAGCTTCAACACCACTAACTACAAGGACATCTTCAATGATACCATCAAACTCTTCAAAGGGTAAGGCTCTGGATGAGGACACTCTAGAGGAATTGGTGAAGGGATTGAAGGAGCTGAAAGTAGAGATGAGTGCTTTAAAAAGAAGTACAAAGCCAAGTATCTCTCAAACTTCTGGAGGGCAGAGGGGATATGTCATGAGGTGCATTTGGTGTGATGATTCTGATCATAAACGTAGTGATTGTGAATCATATGCTGATGCCATGAAGAAAGGCATCATTACCTTCAAAGATGGAAGGATTAGAGATGCATCTATAGATTTTCCTTTGGATACTAACTTTGCCAAAGGTGGAATGAAAAAATTAATGGAAGATCGAATGATGAAGCCTAAGCCAAGAGATTCAGGTAATACAGATTCTTATCAAATTGTGGCCTGGGAAAATAATATTGAAGCTCTATATCCTGAGAATCATGAGACTATGATTAGAGGAGCTCAAGCCATTAGAGAGAAAACATGATGGAATGATCTAGTTGATGCAATTAGCATCAGAGCTTTTTTAGACAAGGAAAGGGAGAATGAAGACTTTCAAAATGTCTATGTGGAAGTAAAGAGAGGAAGGAATGTAGAAGATGAAGATGAAGAACCAATGAATAAGAAGCAAATACGAAAAGGTGGTGGTACAGGAGAAAGGACAAAAGAAGGCCCAACAATAAATCAACCACCACAAAATACCCTTTCATCTTCACAATCAAAGGAGGCATCAACTACAAAGCAAAGGGTGGAAGATAACATGGAAAGGGGTAAGGACAAGAAGAAGGACATAGAAAAAGGTAAAACCCTAGGCCTTACTTATAAGCTTCAATCTGATATTGAAACTTCTATTGATTTGAAAGGAGTATTGGAAGGACGGATTTTGGATGCAAAAATTGAATTTACCTTACGGAAGGTCTTAGGAATTGCAAAGAAAGACTTCCATGAGTTGATTATTGATATTATCAAAAGAAAACGCCAAATGACAGTAGAGACAGTGATGACAAGTGCCATTGACACTTGTTTAACTAAAGAAGAAGGAAGAGATTGGCCAAGTGTTTTCTATTGAATGTAAGTCAAGCCTTGAAAGAATTATGATTGTGGAGGATGATAAGGTGAGTCATGGGATTGAAGAAAAAGATGTAAATGATGGTATGCCTATTGATTTAGAAGAGGAGGTTTTAGACATGTTTTCTCTTCAACTTCAAAAGAAGAAGGAGGATACCAACCACAACATGGAGGAAAAAGAAGCAAAGGTATATGCTTATGAGTTGTGATGGAAGGAACTCAGTACAATTCCTTACAGTGAAGCCAGAAAGCAAGAGACATAGAGATCAATTACGTGAAAAACCTCTTGATATTGAAGAAGGATTCCAGGATTTTTAGAAAGCACACGTGGAGAATGGGGGTCCGCGGGTGCAGGTAATATATTTACTAAGGTATTTCCCAATATATATAAGAATGGATATGGAATTTTGAGTTTGAGTGATCATAGTATCTTGAATTTCAAAGGTGTAAGTGTAATGGATTCTAAATATAAAGCCAAAATAAGAAAAATAGAAAAGAATTTTGAAAAAATGGGGATAATTTCACAAGAAGAAAATATATCGGGATTAATAGAATGGATTGGACTTCCGATTGATCTACTATATCAATTAGAAAGGTTGAAAAATATGGAGGAGGTTATGGATAATAGAGTATTATAGTTGAAGTCAATGATCAATGCTTTTACAAAGAAATATTATATTTTATGGAAGACCATGGTGAAGACATTCATATCCGTAAGTGGAAAAATGAAGCTGAAGTGAATGCCAAGTATAAATCAGTAGCAAAGAAAGTAAAGCCAGTAGCAACTCAACTACCAGATAATTCTGAAGATTATTTCAAGCGAGCTGAAAAAGAGCCAGGATTAAGAAGTTATATAGGAATTGGACATCAATTCACTAAAGAAACACTTGACAAGTTGGAGATTGGAGGGGGTGAGTTTTTAAATAAACCTGAGAAGTATTTATTTCAAAGCATGCTTTTAAAACATGGAAAGGCATTTGCATCTAAACCTAGTGAAATAGGATGTATTTATCCAAATGAGGTAGCACCTATGGTGATCTTTACAGTTCCACATATACCGTGGGATTTAAAATCCATTTCGGTTCCCAGAGCTTTACTACCAAAATTAATTAAATTGCTCAAGGAGAAGATGGAAATGGGGATTATAGAACCATCCATGGGTCCATATTCAAATCGCTGGTTTACGGTGCCAAAGAAATCTGGAGCATTAAGGTTTATTCAAGATATGCAACCTACCAATGGTGTGACAATCAGGAACAAAGGATCTGGACCAATTGTAGATGAAGTTGCTGAGGCATTTGCAGGGCATGCAATATATTCAATTGGAGACTTATATTCTGGATATGATCAATTTCAACTTGGAGCAGAGAGTAGAGATTTAACAACAATGAAGACTCCTTTGGGTTTGGTTCGTATGTGCACATTACCTCAAGGAGCTACCAATTCAGTGGCACATATGCAAAGTGCAATGAATCAAATTTTAAAGGAATTTGTACCTGAAAAGACCATACCTTTTGTTGATGATATTCCTATCAAAGGTTGTAAAGAAGAAGTGAAGGATACAACAATTGATAAAAATGGTTGTAGGCAATTTGTCAAACAACACATTGAAGATGTAGAGAAAATTTTGAAGAGACTTGAAGAGGTAGGTCTAACTTTATCTATTGACAAATCAAAGTTTGGAATGGATGAAATCATTGTTGTAGGTCATTTATGTGGAAGCTATGGTAGAAAACCAAATCCGGAGAAGATCGATGCTATTGCTAAGATGAAGCCTTGTAATAGTATAATTGAAGTAAGAAGATTTTTGGGGGCATGTATTTTCTATCAAATTTGGATTCCACATTTTGCCCATATATCAGAGCCTCTTTACAAACTCTTACGGAAGGGAAATAAATTCAAGTGGGAAAAGGATCAAAATGAAGCTATGGAGTCTTTAAAGAATATTTTAAGATCTCCATCTATTTTAAAGCAAGTTGACTATGAAAATGGTCAACCAGTGGTGATGATGGTGGATACTAGTCCAATTGCTATAGGTTGGGCTGTTGGTCAAGATGATATCAATGGAAGACGTTTTGCAACTAGATTTGGAGCAAGAATTTTGACTGAGTGACAACGAGCTTATCCGCAAGTAAAAAGAGAACTATGGGGAGTTGTCATAGCATTAAAGGCTGAAAGGAATTATTTAATTGGAGCAAATGTAGTATTGGATGTTGATTGTTTACCCCACTTGGTATGATTTCAAACTGTTCAATTCCAGATATTGCTATGTTGAGATGGATAGCTTTTATCAAATCTCTTAATCCAATTCTAGTACATATTAAAGGTAAAAAAAATGCTGTAGCAGATATGTTGTCTAGAGCTAATTATATTGGAGATGAAGAAATGATTGCAAAAGATGATGATGAAGATGACAACAGCAAAAGCTATAGCATTGTATTTGTTAACACCAACAAAAGAGAAGATACAATTCTTCCTTTTAAGGAAGAATTATATGAAGGTAGATTAAAAGATGTTGGTTGGTATTTAAGTACTCTACAAAAGCAAGTAGAATGGTCAGAGAAGTATTTTAAGGAAGTTAGAAGACATTCCTATGAATATCTTTTACGTGATGGATTTTTGTGGAGGAAACCAAAAAGAAAAGATGGGATTCCATTGAGAGTGGTTGGAGATTTATCCACAAAACTTCAAATTCTCAAGGAATTTCATGATACAAATTGGGCTGGGCATCGAGGCATTTGGACAACATATACAAAAATCAAAGAAAGATATTGGTGGAAAGGACTTTACAAAGATGTGGAAGATTTTGTAAGTTCATGTATTGAATGTCAATTTCAATCAAAGATCCGGTATCGTGATGAATTGCATCCTACTTATCCTCTTGCTATTCACTTTCAATAAGTTATTGACTTAATTACTATGCCAAATGGATTATGGGGAATGAAATACTTAGTATTGGTAAGAGAAGAGCTATCCAATTTTGTTGAAGTTAGAGCATTGAGGACCAAGCAGACTGAAAGAGTGTAGATTTATTCTTGAAGATATTTTCAGTCGATATGGATGCATAGGAAGAATGAGAGCTGATAGAGGAGAATTAAATGCTGCTGAAGCTAAAACATTTTTTGAAAAGCATGGAGTAAAATTGAAGTTGACAACTGCATATAATCCTGAGGCAAATGGAAAGAGTGAGAGAGGTCATCCTCCAATCATTCAAGCTTTGGTCAAAGCTTGTAGAGGAAATTCTAAAGATTGGCCTAGATTACTACCTTATGCTTTATGGGCTGACAGAACTACACATAGTACAGTAACAGGTTATATGCCAATTGAACTTATGTTGGGACAAAAGCCTATTATGCCAATTGAAGAATCAATTCCTACATGGTAGTATTTGTCCTGGGAAGATGGAATTTCTAGAGAGTGGTGTCGGGTAGAGAGAATTCGCCTTGGGAAAACGCCGGGTTCCTAGCTGCTACTAGAACTAGCAGGGAACATGAGAGGAAGCCGTGCAAGTATGTTCTATACTTGCACAATATTTCTTCAAGCTTTCAAGTTATACTTGAATTATACTTGTACAAGTCTTGTACAAATATAAAGTATAAATACTTGAATAATACTTATACAAATACTTGTATAAATACTTGTATAAATCCTTGGTATAACACTTGTACAAATACTTGTATAAATCCTTGGTATAATACTTGTACAAATACTTGTACAAATATTATGTATAATACTTATAGAATACTTATAGAATACTTGTATAAATACAAGTATATATACTTGTCTAAAAAGTATAAGCAAAGTATGTATGTATTCAAGTATACCTCAAAATACAACCGCATATGAGGATTACAAGTTATACAACAAACTGAAACTAAATAAATCACTAAAAATTCATCCAAAGGTCGAATCAAGCGTGCTTATAGCCTATGGAAAGCCAATAATCCATTGTATAACATATCAAAATTTCACAAATAGATGACTTACCATTTAAAAGTTATGGCTAAAAGAAGTAGGCGCTAAAATTTCCAAGCAAATGCAAAGGCAGCAAAGCTCCTCTTCACTTCAGCCTTTGTTGTGGTCACTTCCCTTCTCCAAATTGAACATGCAATAGCTTTTTAGAAAGCTCACTCCATCACCTAACTTGTTCTAAAATTTCGCATGCATGCCTCTCAAACTCCAGATTTTGTAGCTAGTCGATTCTACTCTTCAAACCCTAGCAACAATTTTTCCTCTTTGACACTTCACGGTTCATAAAACTTTCATCAAAGCTCCAAATGTATTGATTTTTGTTTTTGTAGAAAGCTTACATAAGCTACTATAAGCACCTAAAATATCAAAAGGATTGAAGAGACTGTCCGACTTGGGTGGTTGAACAAAGTCTCTGCCCCTCTTCGTCGGGTGGCAGCAAACCCTTTCCCACTCTCAAGCTCACAACTTTTGCTCTCCAACTCCAAATGCTACAAGAGATGTCTTGATAGATAGCTAAGACAATCTTCCACACTCTATATAAATTTCACTAAGAAAGAGTTGAAATCAAACTTGCAGTGGCAGCTCGAAGTTTCTGCCCCTCTTCGTCGGGTGGCAGCAAACCTCACTCTACTAAAACAAGCATAACCTTTTGTTCACAACTCCAATACAAGCAAGTGAGTAGGTTCTAAAATCCTCACAACTTGAAGAACACACCCACCAATTTTCACTACAAACACTTCTATCTCCTCGGAGCTATCTCTCTCCAAAGTTCACTATTCAAAACTGCCTCCCTCTCGGTCTAACAAGAGGAGTATATCTCCCTTTCTTTCTATATTAGACTATGAGACGCCCACATGGGCAGCCAAATCCTATTGGATGGGCCTTATTCACCCCATGCTCTTCTTTCTTATCCCTTCATAAGGTCCATTCTACCTCAAAAGTCAACAAGAAAGGTAAAACAACCTTTACCTTTCTTCTAATTACAAAAGAGTCTATTCTAGGATATAAATAAGGTAGGAACAAAACAAATAGCCATCTTAATTCACTAACTAAGTGGCTATAATAAATCCTCTCCTTATAATATCTTCTAAAATAACCTCTAGCACTCACACATATATTAACAATAGATACAAGATTTTTAATATTTTTATACACTGCACGTAAATGCAGTATGACATGCTCCCCCTCTAAACCTGCACATCCTCCGGTATGTGCCAAGTTTAATCCTCTTCATCCTCCGTTTCAATCTCTTCATCACCTGCTGGTATTTCTTTGGTCTCTGATGGAGTTAAGAATTCTTCAAGATCATTGGTGTGAAACTTTCCATCCCTTCTTCTATATGTTTTAATTCTTTTGCCAGCTATTGGGATCTTCAATAAAGTTCCATCCAACTCTCGCAGCGAATATGTGGCATTGGTATGTACTTTAACCACCACATATGGTCCAAACCATCTTCGTGCAAATTTCCTCATTGTGCTGTGCTGATGTTCTAATGAACTGTCAAACACCAACACCCAATCACCTTCTTCAATTTTCTTAGACCTCATTCTATGGGTTTTGTCAAATCTCTCTTTATTGCTCAATCTAGCAACCTTAAGCCTTTTTAATGCTATTTGCATATCTTCAGGCAATCTTCTAAGCTGCTGAATGCGAAGTTCTAATAGCCTTTCTCTTGTAATATCATCTTCCCAAGACAAAAATATCCAAGTTGGAACTGATTCTTCTCCAGGCATAATAGGCTTATGTCCATGCATAAGTTCTACTGGCATATATCCAGTGACAGTGCTATGGGTGGTTCTATCAGCCCATAATGCAAATGGCAATAGCCTAGGCCAAAGATTAGGCTTCTCTTTACAAGCCTTAACTAAGGCATGAATGATAGGAGGGTGTCCCCTCTCTATTTTGCCATTAGCTTCAGGATTGTAAGCAGTTGTTAATCTTAGCTGTACACCATATCTTTGAAAAAATGATCTTGCTTCAATTGCATCTAATTCACCCCTATCAGCTCTCATTCTTCCAATACTTCCATATCTGCTAAAAATATCTTCAAGAATGAATCTGCAAATTCCTTCCGTAGTCTTGGTTCGAAGAGCTCTTCCTTCAACAAAGTTTGAGAGCTCTTCCCTTGCCAAAACAAGATACTTCATTCCCCAAATTCCAGGTGGCATTGCAACTAAGTCAATCATCCATTGGAAATGAATTGAAGGAGGATAAGTGGGATGTAGTTCATCCCTGTATCGGGCCTTAGATTGAAGTTGACATACAACACATGAAGCTACAAATTCTTCAACATCCTTATATAAACCCTTCCACCAATATCGTTCCTTAATCTTTGTATAAGTGGCCCAAACTCCTCTGTGACCAGCCCAAAGGGCATCATGAAATTCTCTAAGCACGTGGATTTTGGTTTCAAGATCATCCACCACTCTCAAAGGTAATTCATCAGCTCTTTTTGCCCTCTTCCAAAGAAGTCCATCTCTCAACAGATATCCGTATGATTGATGTCTGATATCTTTAAAAGTCTTGTCCATCCATCCTTCTTGCTTCTTCAAAGTGCTCAAATAGAGTCCAATATCTTGTAGTCTCCCCTTATATAACTCTACTTTGAATGGCAAGATGTCATTGGTTAAATTTTTTCTATCAACAGCTAATACATACCTTTCTTCTAAAAGGTCTTCACTCTCCTCATGAGCCATCATTTCTTCTTCATGAAAGTATTTGGCCCTTGATAACATATCCGCCACAGGATTCATTTTTCCAGCAATGTGCACCAAAACTGGATTCAATGACTTGATATATGCTATCCATCGAAGCATGGCAATGTCTGGTGAAGAACAATTGGCAATCATACCAAGAAGAGGTAAGCAATCAGTTTCCAACACAACATTTGCTCCAATCAAGTAATTTCTTTCAGTTGTTAGAGCAGTAAGTGCACCCCAAAGCTCTCTCTTCACTTGAGGATATGCTCTCTGGCGTTCTGTAAGAATCCTTGCTCCAAAACAAATAGCAAATCTATCTCCTTTTATATCATCCTGGCCAACAGCCCACCCTATGGCTATTGGACTTGTGTCCACTGTAACAATCACCGGTCTTCCACTCTCATATTCAACTTGTTTTAAAACTGGAGGTGACTTTAAAATTCCTTTCAAGTCTTCCATCGCCAAATCTTGCTCTTGTTTCCAATGAAATTTAATTCCCTTCCTTAATAATTTGTAAAGAGGCTCTGATATGTGAGCAAAATGAGGTATCCATATTTGATAGAAGACACATGCTCCTAGAAACCTTCTTACTTCAGTGATGTTACTACAAGCCATCATTTTTGCAATAGCATCAACTTTCTCAGGATTAGGCCTTCTTCCATACCGTCCACAAAGATGTCCAACTACCAAAATTTCTTCAAAACCAAATTTAGACTTCTCAATTGAGAGGGTCAAATTTGCTTCTTCAATCTTGCATAAAATCTTATCAATATCTTTAATATGCGTTCTTACAAATGCTCTGCAACCATCATTATCCAAAATAGAGTCTTTATATTCTTCTTTACATCCTTTGATAGGAATGTCATCCACAAAGGGTATAGTCTTTTCTGGTACAAACTCTCTCAAGATTTGATTCATTGCATTTTGCATATGTGCCACTGAGTTTGTAGCACCTTGAGGCAATGTGCACATTCGAACCAATCCTAACGGAGTTTTCATGGTTGTCAAGTCTCTGCTTTCAATGGCCAATTGAAATTGATCATAACCAGAGTACAGATCTCCAATGGAATATATGGCATGTCCAGCAAACGCTTCTGCTACTTCATCCACAATTGGTCCTGATCCTTTGTTCCTAATGGTAACTTGGTTAGCTGGTTGCATATCTTGGATGAATCGTAATGCTCCAGACTTCTTAGGAACAGTAAACCAACGATTAGAATATGGAGCCATTGAAGGCTCAAGTATTCCCATATGCATTTTCTCCTTCAATAAGTCAACTAATTTAGGAAGTAATGCTCGTGGAACTGGTATTGGCTTCAAATCCCATGGCACATGTGGTACTGTAAAAATAACCATGGGTGCTACTAAACCTGGTCGCACACATCCAATCTCATCTGGTGAAGAGGCAAAGGCCTTTCCATGTTTTGAGAGCATCTCTTGAAACCTCTTTTCTTCTTGTTCTAACAAGAATTCTCTCCCTCCAATCTTCAAGTTTGCTAATGTTTCTTTAGTAAACTTGTGCCCAATCTTCCTAGCTTCTCTTAAACTTGGCTCCTTCTCTGCTTGTTTGACATGCTCATCAGTATCCAATGGAAGTTGAGTTGCTATAGGCTTTACCTTTTTGGCCACTGTTTTATATTTTGTATTTACCATGGCCTCAAGATCCAACTTATAACTTTGGCATAAATCCTTGCTATTCATTGCATCTATTATTTCTTGATACAATGCTCTCGAGTGAATTTCAATCATAATATCTGTACCATTATTTTCCTTCTTCTTTAATCTGCAAGTTGCATAAAACTTGCAATATATCATCTCCAATGCCTTTTTCTTCATATATTCCAGAAATATACTCACCATTTAAAAGAGCCTTTGCATTTTTTAGATTTTTCTCCATCTTTTTAATGATCTTTTTATTTACAGGGTCCAGATCTTTTATATCCATAAAACTCACAAATCCACACTTAGTCATTCCAACAAATCTACTTTTAATGCCATGTATATTGGGGAGCTCAAAAATATTCGGTCCTTCTGCACCCGTGGATCCCCATTCTCCACGAGTGCAATTCAGAAATCCGAAAAGTGTAAAGAATTAGGCAGAGGCCCATCCCTAAGACAAACTCGATGCCTCTCATGTTCAGACTTCACTGTCAAGAATTGTACAGATTTCTTGCCATCACAGCTTCGAATTCGTGCATAATGAGATCCATCATTCAACACCTTGGTTTCCATTCTTGATGCAGTGATGTAAGGTTGTCCTAATATCACGGGATAAGCACCATCATTTTGAACAAAAAAATTTTGTTCTACTTCCACATCTCCAATCTTTGTCGCAATTGCCGGACAAGCTCCAAATAATTGTGTTCGCCCACAATTTGCAGCCCTCATAACCCATCCATGATTAGTATCAATTGGCCATTTATTTTTCTCATAAATATTTCGAGAAATAATGTTTATCTCTGAGCCATGGTCCACAAGAGCCAAAACTGATTCATCTAATCCTCCAAGTTTGACCCTTGTCTCTGTGGTAGCTCTAGCCCAAAATGGTTGAATATAATCCATTCCTTCCTTGTCTTCTCTATCAATCCCATGCACAATTGCACAATCAAAGGTCCTCACTTCTACCTCAGTACTTCTCCCATGTGCTGCCACAGATACTAATCCATCCACTGCTTCTTCTTCCTCTTCTTGAGTTTGCAAGGCCTGGATCTTTATGTCATAGCCTTTCACCCCCTCTTCGTTATTTTCCACCTTCAAATCCCTAATACCCTTTATAAGCTCATCTAAAGTTTTTTCTTCAACTGTCTTGACCATCTTAGGAGATGTTGTTGAAGAGGTTGGAGCAAATGATACCTTGGAAGCTTTTGTAGCAGGCTTTGATACTACATCCATCTGAGTTGTCACACTTCTGGATTTCATTCTCCGTTGCTTTGCCACAAGAGCGACTGCTTCCTCCACTCTCCTCCAATCATTTGTAAAACCTCCTTCGGTGGTTCGATCACCTAAAAGCAAAAAGAGTCTATCTTCCAAAGCATCATCTGCTGCTTGCAAGAACAACTCAGCCTTCCTAGTATCAAAAAGACGCCTTTCTGCTAAAGGCAATTGGTTGTATTTCTTCTCAAAATCTCGCAGTAATTCATTTGGACCCATAGTATTTCCAGGCCGCTGTTCAATCCAATCAATAAAAGACCTCTTGGTCATCCTCTCTGAGTCTTCTTCAAAATACTCATCACGCAATCTCTCTTCAAATGTCATCCAAGTAGTAAAATTTGCATCCCTTCGAATTTCTTCCACTTTCTCACGAATCTCAGGCACAACAGCTAATGTGAAAGTTTGTATCATTCGAGCCTCAGGTACCTGTTGCACCTCCATCTCACAAACATAAACCTTCAAAAACCTGGTGATGTCCTTTCCGTCAAATCTTCCAATCTTGTCAACAACACCCTTCAAGGCCTTGGTAGCTCCATTACCCCCAGCTTGAGTTTTATATTGATCCATAAATATCGCCAAAGCTCCTAGAATGGTATCCATGTTTGATTGGGCTCCAGAGGAAGCCCCTCCAGTATCCTCCATATTACCTTAGCCAAAACTAGTAGCCCCAAAGCAGCTCTCAGTGGAAGCACCAATATATGTTGGGTAGAGAGAATTCGCCTTGGGAAAACGCCGGGTTCCTAGCTGCTACTAGAACTAGCAGGGAACATGAGAGGAAGCCGTGCAAGTATGTTCTATACTTGCACAATATTTTTTCAAGCTTTCAAGTTATACTTGTATTATACTTGTACAAGTCTTGTACAAATATAAAGTATAAATACTTGAATAATACTTATACAAATACTTGTATAAATACTTGTATAAATCCTTGGTATAACATTTGTACAAATACTTGTATAAATCCTTGATATAATACTTGTACAAATACTTATACAAATATTATGTATAATATTTATAGAATACTTGTAGAATACTTGTATAAATACAAGTATATATACTTGTATAAAAAGTATAAGCAAAGTATATATGTATTCAAGTATACCTCAAAATACAACCGCATATGAGGAATACAAGTTATACAACAAGCTGAAACTAAATAAATCACTAAAAATTCATCCAAAGTTTGAATCAAGCATGCTTATAGCCTATGGAAAGCCAATAATCCATTGTAAAATATATCAAAATTTCACAAATAGATGACTTACCATTTAAAAGTTATGGCTAAAAGAAGTAGGCGCTAAAATTTCCAAGCAAATGCAAAGGCAGCAAAGCTCCTCTTCACTTCAGCCTTTGTTGTGATCACTTCCCTTCTCCAAATTGAACATGCAATAGCTTTTTAGAAAGCTCACTTCATCATCTAGATTGCCCTAAAATTTCGCATGCATGCCTCTCAAACTCCAGATTTTGTAGCTAGTCGATTCTACTCTTCAAACCCTAGCAACAAATTTCCCTCTTTGACACTTCACGGTTCATAAAACTTTCATCAAAGCTCCAAATGTATTGATTTTTGTTTTTGTAGAAAGCTTACATAAGCTACTATAAGCACCTAAAATATCAAAAGGATTGAAGAGACTGTCCGACTTGGGTGGTTGAACAAAGTCTCTGCCCCTCTTCGTCGGGTGGCAGCAAACCCTTTCCCACTCTCAAGCTCACAACTTTTGCTCTCCAACTCCAAATGCTACAAGAGATGTCTTGATAGATAGCTAGCACAATCTTCCACACTCTCTATAAATTTCACTAAGAAAGAGTTGAAATCAAACTTGCAGTGGCAGCTCGAAGTTTCTGCCCCTCTTCATCGGGTGGCAGCAAACCTCACTCTACTAAAACAAGCATAACTTTTTGTTCATAACTCCAATACAAGCAAGTAAAAAGGTTCTAAAATCCTTACAACTCGAAGAACACATCCACCAATTTTCACTACAAACACTTCTATCTCCTTGGAGCTATCTCTCTCCAAAGTTCACCACTCAAAAATTGCCTCCCCTCCCTCTCTCTCGGTCTAGCAAGAGGAATATATCTCCCTTTCTTTCCATATTAGACTATGAGACGCTCACATGGGCAGCCAAATCCTATTGGATAGGCCTTATTCAGCCCATGCTCTTCTTTCTTATCCTTCACAAGGTCTATTCTTCCTCAAAAGTCAACAAGAAAGATAAAACAACTTTTACCTTTCTTCTAATTACAAAAGAATCTATTCTAGGATATAA